>JAKTQT010000183.1:18116-33502 GCA_030579355.1 Botryozyma nematodophila | reverse complement strand
AGTCGCTTTCTTTTATACTTGTCTTTAGTATATAAAATAATGAATTTTTCTAGCTTACTTTCCCAAGTTAAATCTGGGAAAGAAATAAATTCAAATACTGCTGGAGTAAGAAACTCTATAAACAATAATAGTAGCAGTAATAGCAGTAATTATGGTGCTGATTTAAATCATTTGGCAACAGTTCAACGTTTAAAAGCTGCAAGATTAGCTGAAAAAGAAAAATTGAAATTAAAAAATAAGAACAACACAACAAATACATCTAAACCAAGATCCGTCTCAAGAACTAAAAGCAGTGGATCTTTAAATTCTACTAGCAAAAAAAGTGTATCTGCGGATAAAAATAAATATGTTTACAATAATAATATTAACAACAGTAGTGCTAATAACATACAATATAATAAATCAAAATCTGACGCAAATGATGCTAAAAAATTAAAGTTTAGCCAATTAATGAATGCAGCTCAACAAATAAAATCAGAAAATTTAAGAGTTGGCTTCAAATTTAAAGATGCTAGGTCTGAAAAATCTAAAATTTCTACGAAAAAAACTGAATATAGAAAGGATTCTACCCCTTCTCCTGCCACAAGTTTAAATCGTTTATCACCAAATTATAATAGCTTATCACCAAGATTGGTTAATAAATCTAGGTCTGTTTCACCATCAAAATTATCATCATCATCATCATCATCATCACCGTCACCATCAAAATTAAATACCTATAGAGATAATATAGATAATTCTAATATAACAGAAAAACCACTTCCAAATGAAAAATTGCTAAAAAACTCAACTAAGATTCAATATGCTCAACCAATGCCCTCTTTGGCATCTAAACTAGAAAAAGTTAAAGCAAAAAATAAAATCAAAGATAATAGAAATGATCTTCCTCCATTTGGATTTACAAAATCAACAATATCATCATTTACGGAACGTAGTAAAAATAAAAGTAAAAGTTCAAAGAATGGAAAACAATATCAACATTATTCTCATGACGATGATGAAGATGAAGATGATGGTGAACTTGATGATTTTATTGTAGATGATGAAGAAGAAGAAGATGATTACAACAGTCATAGATCTAAACGTTCTAAGAGCGATCAAGGTTATAATAGAGATGAAATTTGGGAAATATTTGGAAGAAAACCAAGACATGAATATGTTGACAATGTTTATTCTGATGATGAATCTGATATGGAAGCTACTGGAGCTGATATTTTTAATGAAGAGCAAAAATCATTATATGCTGCTAGACGTGAGGATATGGAGGAAGAAGCTGCTGAAGCTGAAAGACAAAGAATGAAACGACTTCGTCGTAAATGACTAAATTTATTTATGTTTATGTTTATGTTTATGTTTATGTTTATGTTTTTCGTGTTTAAATTTAATTTTTTGTTTATAATTACTGTTTGTTTGTTCTTTTATACCATTAAATTTTTACTTTATTTGCTTTTTTTTCAGTTTACATTGTTGGTTGTTAATAGTTTTTTTTTCGGTCAGTTGCTTTTACTTTTCGTTTACATACTCTTTAAATTTTAAAAATAAGAAATTTTAATTCCATCTGGTATTTCATATTTTACTTTTAGTGTCATTCGATACAAATAAACAATAAACAAAGCAATCTACTGTAAAAATTTGCAGTAGACTGTTTTAGGTAGCAATAGTTCCAATTGAAAGTAGGTATGAAAAAGGTACATAATTGTTTAATTATTTACGTAGTATTACAATAATTACTACTATATTTATTCTATTTAAGCTTTACACTTGCTACTTTTTCAACCAATTTTCATTAAAATCGCTGTTAATACAAATCACTTAATAGAAAATTTTACTAACTTAATATACTTAAATTCGTTTAGGATATAAATATATAAATGAAAATATAAATATATAAATGAAAATATAAATATATGAGTATATACGTATAACAGCATACAAATAATAAACGATCCTATTATTTACAAAGTAAAAATCAATAAATCATTAATAGGGTAAAAATTAAGGTAAAAAAAAAAAGAGTGATTTATCCATTGTCTTAGTAACCATCGTTTTTATTTGCTGTGAACAAAACAGTCACGTGCAATTGCTCATAGTTACCCTGATCATGAATCTTAATTTATAATCAATTGGTAAGTCATCGCTATGAATTTTTCCTTAATTTTTTTATTATTTATTAATCTTTTTTTATTCTTATTTTATTTTTTAGATTTTTAATTATTTTTTCAATTATTAATCATCTTATTACAATTAGATTTATTATTAATTAATTAATTAATTTGAAAAAAATATAAAAGGATCCAGAGAAGATATTTTTAAATAAATATAATTTTATTTTAATTTAAGAATATATTGGTAAAATAGACATTTTAAAGGGTTTAGTTTACCTTATTTGTTGTTATTTTTAGCTTTAATTAATTTAGTTTAATTAATTCATTTAATTTTATTTTGATCAATTATTTATTTATAAAGAAATAATGACTGCAGATCAAAACATTAGTGGAAACATGCATGAGTTTGGCACACTTGCAGTACATGCAGGAGCAGAACCCGATAAAAGCACTGGAGCAGTAATTGAACCAATTTCATTATCCTCTACGTTTAGTCAAACATCACCTGGACAACCTATTGGTGCTTATGAATACTCTAGATCATCGAATCCTAATAGAGATGCTTTTGAAAGAGCTGTTGCATCATTAGAAAAAGGTAAACATGCACTTGCATTTTCATCAGGATCAGCTGCTACATCAACAATTATTCAATCATTAGCTCAAGGATCACATATTATTTCATTTGCTGATGTTTATGGTGGTACACATAGATATTTTACAAAAGTTGCAAATACACATGGTGTCGATGTAACATTTTTATCTAATATTGAAGAAAAACTTGAAGAATCAATTATTCCAAATAGAACTAAATTAGTTTGGGTTGAAACTCCTTCGAATCCTACATTAAAACTTACTGATATTGAAAAAATTACTACCACTGCACATAAGCATAATTTAATTGTAGTTGTTGATAATACATTTTTATCTCCATATATTCAAAATCCTATTCAATTTGGTGCTGATATAGTTGTTCATTCAGTTACCAAATTTATTAACGGTCATTCTGATGTTGTTATGGGTGTTGCTATAACTTCTGATGATGCTATTCATTCAAAGCTTAGCTTTTTACAAAATGCTATTGGTGCTGTTCCGTCTGCTTTTGATTCATGGTTAGCTCACAGAGGTTTAAAAACTATTCATTTACGTGTAAGACAAGCAAGTATAAGTGCTTTAGCAATTGCAAAAGTTTTACAATCTTCTCCTCATGTAATTGCAGTTAATTATCCAGGTCTTGAATCCCATCCAAAACATTCTCTTATTCATAAACAACATCGTGATAGTCTTGGCGGTGGTATTATCTCATTTAGAGTAGTTGGTGGTGCTAAAGGTGCTGCTACATTTTGTGAAAATACTTCATTGTTTACTTTAGCTGAATCTCTAGGTGGTATTGAATCTTTATGCGAGGTACCTGCTGTCATGACACATGGCGGAATTCCAGTTGAATCTAGAGAAGAAGTTGGTGTTTATGATGATTTAATAAGATTATCTGTAGGAATAGAAGATACTTCTGACTTGATTAAAGATGTTGAAAATGCTTTATCATTTGCGGCTAATTCCGTTAAATTAGCAAATGGCAAAAATTAAAAGTTTGGGTTGTTTTTTTTAATTTTATTGATTTGGTTATGATTAATATTTACTATTTTTAATATTTTTGCATTTGTTTTACTATTTTTAGAATTTGTATATGATAGATTATGTTTATCCACTTTCACTATTTTACTATACTTTTCATATTTTTATTTGGTTTTCATTCGTACATTTACTCATAGATACAAATGTTTACGTTTTGTTTTCATTAGATTTTAATTGTTTTTTCATTTATACAGGATTTAATATTAAAAAAGTGAGTTAATTTGTAGTTTTGCGGCTGGCGTGGTAATACTCTAATCATGTTTTTTACCTTGATATTATTATATTATAAGACAAAATATTTGCGGCTGGTGTAGCAACGTTTAAATATCCTTTACATGAAGTTAAGCATACATTGTATGAAATTATATTTTGTATATTGGTTAAAAGAGACATTGCATTATACAAAACACGTTTGCTCCATTTCATTTGCTTATATGTTTATTTATGTATTGCAGATTAACTAATTGAATAATAAGCCTATTTCTTATCTACGTCAAACTTTTTTTCATTGTGCATTTTGCACTTTTATGTAATATTAGTTTTTTTTCTTCAGTTATATTTATCTATTTTTCTTTAGTTTACTCTATCGAAATAAATTAGTTATTGCCTATTTTTGTTTTTTGTTTTTATTTTTTTTTTTTTTAATCATTTTTAGTTAATTTTTTCATTTGTTTGAAATCTTTGTAAAATTGAATAAAAAACTACGTTTATTGACTAACGAAAATAGTATATATTAAAATTTACATTAAAATGTACATTTAAAATTAAAATAAATAATTATCCATCATAAAAAACTCAAAATACAACTAATCATCTAAAATATAATATACTACATTAATCTGCTATATAAAAATACACTTTCCAGTTACATTTACATATTTCTTTCAATAATATGATTTTCATAAAAATAAATAAAAGAGCTGTAAAACTATGTAAAACCATGTAAAACTATGTAAAATGATGTAAAATTATTATTATAGCAACTAACGATCGACTAATAACATAATACCAATAATCTTTAGAAATCTTTTTTGGAAATAGCTTTGAATATTAGTGTTACAAATATAATTCATTTTTGTGGTTTAACTGGAAAAAATGTCTTTTGCTTTTAATTTTCATGAAAATAATCCTAACGACGGACAATTTAATGGTTCAAATAATTATTCTAGTAATTTAGGGCCAAACCTAAACGCTTCAGAGCAGTATTCGGTCCCTGCATTGGAAGAAAGTTTAGAAACGATTGTGAGTACAAGATAAATTTTATTTATTTATTTATTTATTATTTATTACTTATTATTATTTATTTATTATTTATTATTTATTATTTATTATTTATTATTTATTTATATTTTTAAAATTCTCACTAATACTTAGACAGGTTGAATGCCTACCTCATGTGATTAGTTATGCTCTTTATAGAATTCCAATTTATAGTCCAGATGGAAAAGTAATTCTAGAATCATTTGAAATGCCACGAAGAGAATACTTTGATGTTAAACATCAATTAATGACATCAGATAATTTATCACAAGAAGAGGAATTCATGTTACATCATGAAGGTACAGATGTAAAAAGTGGTCAGTATGAAGGGGGGATTAAATGTTGGGAATGTAGTGTTGATCTTGGAAGTTTCATAGAAAGCAAACATAAGGAACTACTTGATATTCCATTAAACAAGTTTGCAGATACTGATGCTAGTATGAATGAAATAGGAACATACCCAGTACCATTTAGTATGATTGAGATTGGAGCAGGAACTGCTATTCCATCATCGGTTGCGTTAAAACATTTTTTAGGCGCAATACAACCATTAACCATAGCTGGAATAACTAACCCAGTTACCCCTAGAGTAGTATTAACGATAACTGATTATAATGCATCAGTTATCCGCTTAGTTACAGTGCCAAATTTACTTTTAACTTGGTTTTTTTCTCTTTCTCCATCACAACAACTTCATTTACAATTACCAGAGGATGATGTTTTGGAGAAATTTGATTCTAATTTAGGAGGAGATACATTAAACATTAATGTGCCTATGACTCGTTTAAGTAGAGAACATTTAAGGGATGGTGAAGTGCATATTACCGATAGACTCAAAAAAGCATTTTTAAAATCTCTTAAAACCAGAGGAATATATATTAGATTGTTATCTGGGAGATGGGATGATGAGCTAATATCACTTGCGACAAAACCTGTTGAAGTTGGAAAGTTTGATAGTGATGTTACTCTTTATGATTTGGCACTTTCATCAGAAACGATTTATTCCCAAGATACGTTACCTGCATTTACAAAATTTATTTCTAGCGTTTTACGGAAATTTGAAACAAGTAATGATCAACAGTCCAACAATAGAGAACTATCGCGCAGGAACGGAATTGCGTTTATTGCTTCCAAGGAAGTTTATTTTGGAGTTGGTGGTGGACTAAGAGAGTTCGAATCAGTTCTTAATTCGATGTTTCCTAATTCTCATTTTATTAAAACTGTATTTCAAACTATTTCAAAATCAAGTGGAGTTAATCGTGTAATTACTGAGTTGATATTCAACTAGGTATATTTGTATATAGGTTTGGACACGTAGATGATTTAACGTATTTATATATTAAATAATTATTTATCTAATATAATTCTTATCGAATTAATTTATCACTGGAGGATAAATATTTACGTACAATTTAACAGCTTACATTAAGTAAAATATATCTACTCGAAAAAATAATTAGTTTTGGAAATCAAGTAACCAAAATACTTGAATGAAGTCTTATGTTTAGAAGATTTTAGTGAAGGTTATTTATATTTTTTGATTTAATATGACCAAAAGATTTTAAATATTAACGATAAACAACACTTAAAAGAATTAAGTTTACGATATATGTATTTTTAACAGATTTAACTCATACAATAGCAATATGGAAGCAAATATCCAAGTTTACAGCTGTATTAATCTAAAGTAAGTTACACACAAGCATTTAAGCTACTTATAAACTTTCTTATTTATTTACTACATATGCTGACAAAAAAAAAAAAAAAAAATAAATAAAACCATATATTTAACAAAAAATAATAAATTTCAAATGTCAATTTAAAAGCTATCGGCATTATCAAATAATTAATCTATTCTTTTTAAATATTTCAAATTATTATATATAACATTGTAATTGTAAATGTAATTATAAGCCTAATAATAGATAAACCGGGCATGCGAAATAGGACCATCAAATGCCCAATATCACTATAACAACATACTTTTACACCAATAAAATCAAATAAAAAACACATAGTAAACATATACATACATACAATAAATTAAATTATAATAATATTATATTGGTTTTTAATAAAAATAAAGAGCATTTTTTAATTTTTCGACAATTCTATTGATTATTAACTATAAGTTAATTATAAATTTGGTAACAGATAGTAATTAACAATTAATAATTAAATAATTTATTATTATAATGTTGCTCAGAACTGGCGGCAAAATTGCTGGCAATGCTGGTAAAAGGATCCCTTTAAATATTGGTAAAAGGTTTAGTAGTGGTCACGAAGCTGACGTTTACACCCCTGCTGTTGGTAAGTAATTCTTTAATTTTGTTGTATTAATAATTTTTATCACTAACAGTATAGATTTTATTCCTGTATGTTTTGATTAATAAATATAATTTATTAATTTTTATTAAATATATTTTTATATTTAATTTTATCATACTAACAATAAGAAATCTTATTATGTATTTTTTGGTGCTTTAGGAGGGTTGACTGCACTTCATTATGCAGATTTAAAATATCAGTCATCACATGGTGGAAAATCAATGTTTTCCATGTTAACTAACGTTTTATGTGGTAATACTTCTATTATTGAAAGAAATTCTGAAGCGGTTATACATAATGCAGCTGCGACAGCTAAAGCAGCCACGTCTAGTGCTGTTGGGAGAAGATCAGCAGGTTATAGGAGCACAGACAATTATGTTCCACTTATGAGACCTTCAGTTACTAGCAAGCTTTCAAAAACTAAATCACAAAAATATTTCTTTAAGAGACACGATTACTTGGATCTTGCTACAGAGAAACGACCACTGTGAGTTTTTTTGGTGTGTGTAGATGTGTAGATGTGTATATGTGTATATGTATATATGTATATATGTACATTTACATTTACATCTACATCTACATCTACATCTACATAAACATTTAAAATATGCATTTAGATACGCATTATAATACACATACAGACACTCGAATACTAACTATCCAGAATGCCATTCATCCCTATAAACAACTCTTCAATGAGTTACATGCAATCATCTCCATTTGCATTTGAAGACTATGACGAATATATCCGATCGATAAGAGCAACACAAAGATACTATCCAAAGTCATTTGAGGAGCTTACTGTCCGAAAGAAACAAGAGTTTTAATTTTAATTTTAATTGTAGTTGTAGTATGTATGAGTTATAATTTATATATTTACTATTTATTATATATTATTTTTAGTAGATATTTATTATTAGTATATATTTATTATCATTTTTTATATATTTATCAATGTATTTATGCTATCAGTCTGTCTTTGGTAAAGACTCATTTAAAAATTGTAATAAACTCTCTTCAGACAGGGTACCATCAATTCTAAAAAGATCTGTATAACTAATTGATTTAACTGATGATGAATAGTCTTTAGTACCAATATTCACATCTAATCGTAATTGATATTGTGGATCATATTTTGAATCATATGAATAAACTTTTATACTTTTTTTAGAACTATTACCAACAAATAGAGTATTTTTTATAACTTTACTATTCCACACATTGAAACAAATTAATAAAAAAAAGAATGAAAATGTACCCCATCCAGTAAAAGATTTTGCTTTTTGAAAACCATACTTATAATCAACGGCTGAAGTAATGGCAGCGACAATTACGGAACAATAACCAATAAATAATTGTATATCTAGGCGCTTATAGTTTTGCTTATAACCTTTTTTTAATAAAATCTAAATGTTACTAAATATATTAAATAAAAGAAAAAAGAGAAGCAAAACTCACCTTAATAACAGATTCATCTACAGCAGATTTAAGTTCTGACAAGGAGCTTAAGAATGTTAGTCACAATGATAAGTGAAACCTGTATTAAATACTTACTATAGATTTACTTTTTTACTCATTTGTGGTTTCTATTGATATAGTTATATATTGTGTTATATATTGTGTTATATATTGTGTTATATTATATTTGTTATATTATTCGTTATTATATTTATTATGTTTTTGTTTATTTTTAAACGATTTGTTTACGTTACTAGTTGTGGTTGTGTGAAATAGAAAAGAATAATTTAATCGTATTCTATATTATTTTGTATTAGCTATGCATTTGCATTATATATTTACTATAGATTATGTATTATTGTGTATAGTATATTATAATATATATGTTATTATTATAAGATATCATGCATATTATATAGTATATTGTATTGTATAGATGTACTATATTATATTGTACTATGTTATGTTGTTTTATATTTTATTATATTATACTATGTTATACTATTTTGTATTATATTTTGTATTATATTATTATTATATATAATGTATCTTATATCGTATAACAATATTGTATATTATACTATACTATATTATTTTATTATATTATGTATTAAGTACATTATACTATACTATACTATACTATACTATATTATAACAATATTGTAATTATAAGCTATAAACTATTTTTTTTTCCTATATGTCAATTTGAATATTTGATTTGCATTTATTAGTTGGCATTATTTATTTACTCTTTAATCAGCTTTAGTTCTCCTTTATGCCGAATCGAATGCTTTTAGTTTTATATTTTTTATCAACATTTATCTATTTACTTTTACTGTTATTGTTTCTGTGTTTTTATTTGTGTATACCGTATTGGCTATAGTATATTATACTATATATTATACTATATATTATACTATATATTATACTCTATATTATAATATATATCATACTATATTATACTATATTGTACTATTATATATTATATACATTATTCTATAGTTCATTTACTACGTTATATTATACTATAAATATTACTATATTATACTATAAATATTACTATATTATACTATAAATATTACTATATTATACTATAAATATTACTATATTATACTATAATATTACTACATTATACTATAATTATGTATTTATTATGTTATTTATATCACTATAGTACATTATCCATGATGAGTATATTGTATTGTATATTATTATTCCATATTAAATTGTATAGTACATAAAATGATATTATACAATGTAATATTCTTAATGTGTAAAGAATCATATTGTTTGGAGCTATAAATACATAGAAAAGATATTTTGATATGGCACTAATATAACTTGTAGCATACTTTGTAGCATACTTTGTAGCATAGTTCGTAGCATAGTTCGTAGCATAGTTCGTAGCATAGTTCGTAGCATAGTTCGTAGCATAGTTCGTAGCCATTTACCGCTTTATTGAATATTTATAATTTTAAACTCTTATACTTCTCTAGTTACTAGGCTAATTCGCGAACTTTTGTACTGTAGTTTTTTCAGTTAAATGAGGTAAAAGTGCATAAAATAAAATAACAAACAAATACGTATACAAACTATATAAAAATACAAATAATTTGTATAAAATATATACAAAAACACATAAATCAAAATGACTTCAGTAGATTTACAATTGGATCCAAAATTACGTAATTGGGTATTACTGCCTATTCTTTTTATTATGTTTTTAATCGGAATTTTAAGACATTACATTCTTACTTTGTTAAAAGATTATCCAAAACCACGTACAGTACAAACTATTAAAGAGCAGTGAGTTTTATTTAAATATTTATTATGATAATAATTATTATTAATATTTTATTGTATTCAATTCTATTTAATTTATTATATATATATATATATATATATATTTTATTATTCTATATCTAGTCATATTACTAATTAATATTAAGGGAAAATCTAAATCGAGGAAGAACTGTTTTATTCAATGGTGGAGCAATTCCAGCATCTGGATTAAAAGCAAGAAAAGAGTTCCTTGTTTCTGCTTACAAAGAAGGAAAATATTTAGCTGAGCCAGAAAAAAAAGATGAACAAGTTAATCCTATGTCCAATCCAGCTGGAATGGATGCAATGACATCACAATTAAAAGGAAACCTTGTTAATATTGTACCACAAACAATTATTATGAGTTGGGTAAATTATTTCTTTTCAGGTTTTATTCTTATGAAATTACCCTTTCCACTCACTTTAAGATTTAAAACCATGCTTCAATCAGGAGTCGCTACAAGAGATTTAGATGCTCGTTGGGTATCCTCTATTTCATGGTATTTCCTTAACTTGTTTGGATTGCAATCTGTTTATTCTTTGGTTCTAGGCTCATCAAATAGTAAGTGAATATATAATGATTCATTTTCTTTCTATTTATTATTGTAGTGATTGTTATTATTGCTATTATTATTTTGTTATTATTGCTTTTTTTATCGTTATTATTACTATTATTTTGTTATCATTATGTGCTAACTTGCATCAGATGCTGGAAACGGAATGGAAACAAATCAAATGCCACCAATGGCACAACCAGGTGTATCCCCCCACAAAGTTTTTTTGGCTGAAGCCGATAATTTAGAAATTTATAATCCTCCATGCATTTTAGATGAAGTGGAAAAACGTATCTTAGTTAAATATTTTACATAATGGGAAATAATAATAACAATAAAAAAAAAAAAAATATAATAAGCAATTTCTTTTATTAAAAATTATTCTTTATGTACATAATAAATGTCACTAGTTCGTATTACTTTGTAAACTAAAATAATTTTGTCGACAATTTGCTGCTAAATGTCTTATCATTCTTGAAGGATCATTTAATGCAAATTTTAACTCAGAAGTAACATTCATGTAAAAAGATGAATTTTTCTCTACAGGAAGTACTTTTGAAAATTCATAAAGACATTTTAGAGAATATAGTCGCACACCCAAGGAATTTCCATCCGTATATTTTAATTTTTTCAATAAAACCGGAATAATATCAACTATAAAAGTTTGTAAAGAATCACATTTTTCCATTGAAATAGAATAAATAGTTTTTAATGTACTTAACGATAAAACTGAATCATTACTTTTTAACGCTATAACTAGTAAAGGGACTATTTTATTAAAATCTCTTTCCGTGATACTTAGTGGAATAGAATTAAATATAAGCAGTGCACTAACAAGATAGCTTAGTTTAACATCTTTGTTGCTTGCATTTTCATACCCATTTAAAACTAGTGGAAAGATTATCGAAAAGAATTTCTGTCTATGAAGTAAACGTATGTTACAATCATTCGATGCTGATAACAAATCATCTTGAGAAATTAAAATTCCACATGCTTTAATTGCATATTTACTTAAATTTTTATCATCAAGAAATCCAACAAGTGTTTTAGCAAGTGTAAATCCACCAGAACAGGCCCGACATATCATTCCTTTTCCAACCCAAGCGAGAAATTCAAAATAATTAATTTTTACATGTAAGGCTTCCTTATCATCAGATAATAAAAGTACAAATTTATTAATTTGATCCTTCTCTAACAATGATATCTCATCGTTCGAAAAAAATTTATTCACAATAATCGATATTAAACGCATTGTATACCATCTTTTGTTATTCAAATCTGTTGATTTAAGATCATTGAACAAAGTCATAATAAAATTAACTAAATTATCTTCAGGAATCAAGACGCTTTTTGATACACCACACAGAGATTCAGTTAAAAGCACTACACTGTTATTAAACGAAGAATAATCATCAATATTAAAAAATGAAAATCTTTCTGAGACTGTATCCTTTTGAGAAAGTATCAAGTCAGAAGGTTTTTTAAGGAAATATAAATTCCAAATGTCTATAATGAATTTCCTTTGTAATTCAACTGGACTTGACTTTAGCATTATCCGTATTAACTCTCCCTGTATAAGAATTGTTTCGCTAAGAACTAAAGCAGATAATTCACCCAACAAAAAATAATTTTGAACGGTCGCTGTTAATAATTTAGGAACTAATTTATATAAAAATATACTTAAATCAAAACTTTTTTCCTTTCTTGCTGTGACAACTGTATACAATAAAGTGGAAAGTAATGAACGGATATAAATAACGTCATAACTAGATGTTCTTGTACATTCATTAATTTTTTCAATAATTCGAATAATCAATACATCAAAAACTTCTTGATTTAAAGCCAAGTACCCAAGCATATATAGCAGAGAGTCATAAGAAATAGGAAAATCTTCATCAGAAGAAGTAACCTTATCCATGTTCTCAGCCTTAGAAGATGTGGGAAGAAGAGAAAATATTTTAGGAAAAGTTATAGATAATATATAGTCTGAGTCAATTTTGGAAATCGTGAGAAGTGCTTTTAAAGTAGCTTGTAGAATTTTTTCATCTTCTGAAGCTAACAAAACATCATTCAACGATTGGACTAGAGTGGAAATCTCAATAGTAGAAAAGTAATCTGGAATACTTATCAAGGAAGAAGAAAGAGATATTCCAAGTTCTATGTATTCTGTATCTGAAATTTTGGTATTTAAAACTTGGGAACAAAAATGGTATAACTGATCCTTAAACTTTATAACAGGGTTATCAATATGTGTATTTATCGAGTTTTCAGTGAAATCGTAAACTTTAGAATTAGAAGAAACTAATAAAAGAAAACAATTTAAAAGAGCTCTTTTATATGGAATACTCTGAGTTTTTATAGAATTAAAAAGAATTGGAAATGTTTTAGTTAAAATATAATCTGAAGATAAAGTGGAGCCACTTGATATTGCAGCCAATGCTTGAGAAGCTTGGAGTATTTCCTTTGATTCTACTTTAATCTTTTCGAGACATTGATCAGAAGCCAAAGCTAAAAATTTCGATAAAGAAGAATTTGGGTCTTTTGAATTTTCAGATTTTGTAAGAGTAGAAGATAGTTGAGTTAATAAATCAGAAATTAAGATAGAAACAGATGGTTCTGTCGTAGTATATAACTCATAAATACAAGCTGACCAAATTTCTTCCGAATATATAGATATAGTTTGTGGATCATATTTTGAAACGCAATGAATCATTGCAACAAGAGATTCTGTTTTAACATTTGTGTGGGAGGAGTTTAATTTTTCTATTAAAGCTGGGAATAAATTTTTAGCAAATAAAGGAGTTGCAACAAAGCATTCTAAAAGTAAGAGAGAAAGATCAGAAGCTTTTACAATATTTGGATCTTTGGTAGATGACTTAAACGTAATGGGAAAATAGCAGAAAGATATATCAAAGAGATCGTCTATGTGATCTTTATTTAAATGTTTGATATCAACATTCTTTTTTTTCTTACTTTCTATATTTTTATCAGCATTATTGACATTTTCCTCAGAAATTTTCACATCAGCAATTTTAACATCTGAAATAATTTTATCATCATTCTTATCATCATCATCATCATTTTTCTCATAGGTTAGACGCATTTTCTTTAAAATCAATTTAGTACATTCTAAAGTAATCATTAAATTTCGAGGATCTTTTTCACCTCGTACAAAGTTAACGTATCCATCAATAAATTCATCATTAAAAGCCAATAGAGCGTTTGAATAGTTTACTAAAAAATTTTTCAAAATTTCTTCTCCATAATATCTAACAACTTGAGGTAACCTAATAAAACTCTCAATCGCGAATATACTTTTACATAGGGGATAAACATTTAAACTAGAAAATTTATTCATTTTTGTTAATAAAAAAATCCCTTTCAAACAAGGTAAAACATTAGAATTATCATCATTTAATCTTTGGGAAAAAAAAGTGCATAAAACTCCAATAGTTTGCTTATTAAGAAAATTATCATCGAATGTTTCTACAATGTCAGTTAAAGCATAATTAGAATTTTCCCTAACAGTAACGCTATCATTTAACAAATACGGCTCCAACTGTTCAACATAGTTTAGTAATGTTAGTTTTGAATGTACAATATCATTTGATATAGCTTTAATAATTTTTTTGCATTCCTCTGGATCCTTGTCAAATAGTGCTAAGTATTTAACTATTTGATCTTTAGTGCTGGACATTTTTATTTTATTTTTTTTTTTTTAAAAAAAAAAGATTCAAAAGATTCGAAGAAATAAATAAAATAAAAATTAATCGTATACAAGTTTTATTGGGTCTTAATGTCCTTTCCTGCGATAACCATCACAAGACCAATACAAGACCATTTCGAAACGGATATAAAAACAACATTGTCTTTTAAGGAGGGTAAAAATACCTATAAAACTTAAGGTAAACATATGGAAATATACAATAAAATATATTACATAAGCGTAGCTAAATAATACGTTGTAATCACATTGTGATTGAATTTTTGTAATACTATAGCAACAGCAGTTAAATTTACTTTTATAGATATTTTGTATTTTTTTTATTATATAGAAATGTAAATCTTTGGTGCATTGAAAAAACTAACAGGAAACCTAAAGGCAAAAGTAAAATAAACAAATAAACCAAAAAAAAAAAAAAAAAAAAAAAAAAAAAAAAAAATAAAAAAAAAAAAAAAAAAAAAACAAAAGAAAAAAAAAATCAAAAAGAAAAAAAATTAAAAAATT
>JAKTQT010000182.1:28601-41009 GCA_030579355.1 Botryozyma nematodophila | reverse complement strand
AAATATAATTTAAAAAAAAAAAAAAAAAAAACAAGAAAAAAATTTTATAGATTTAAAAAAAATAATTTAAAAAAAATAAAATATTTTTGTAAAAGTTTAAGTAGATTTTTTTATATATATAAATTAAAATTATTATTTTTTTTTTTTTTTTTTTATTTGATTTCCATTTATGTCTAATAAAGATTATTCTTTTTCCACAGTATGTGTAAGCATAATTGAAAACAAAACTTTTTCTGTAGTAAATTCTTGCTCAGGTGTTTACATTAGATCTAAATTTGATAAAACAAGCGCTGGTATAATAGTATCACCGATTTCTATATTGAAAGATTTTTCGAATAAAAATTATGAAATTTTTGATGGATATAGTTTAGCAAGCTGTAATGAAAATAGTATTAGCAATGAAATAATTTCATGGACTAAAGTCAAAGTAAAAAAAATTATTTCAGTGGATTCAAGTACTAGATCCATATTACCATTATTAAATTCTGGATTTAATCTTATTCCTAATAAGATTTGTTTGGAAAGTTTATCCATTTTAGTTCCTGATTATCCCTTTTTTCCATCTTATGAATACTACCCTGCTCATAATTTGTCATTTCATCTTAAAGATATTGAAATAAAAGGTACTCCATTTGGAACAGTTAATCCGGCATTGTTTATAAATTACACTCTTTTTGGACATATTTCGTATGTTTCTTCTGATAAATTGGCATTTTCCGATATTAAATATTTAGATGGGATTGAAGGGTCTATTGTTTTAAATTTAGATAAAGAAGCTGTAGGCTTGGTTTTGGGTGCTTTAAGGTGAGATTATATTGCTATTATTTAATCAGATTAGTTATGCTTTTAATTTTTTTTTTGCCTTTTACCAACATCCTTATAGGAAAAATAATGGTGAAGGTGAAGTCATTGTGATTATCTCACTAAAAGTATTTATGGAAAGTTTATTTGAAACGAATTCAATTAAATTTCCAATTCCAAATACTTTATCACCAAATAAAATTAAAAACAACAGTCAAGGGATAGTTTACATATCTGTTGAAAATATTTATAATCAAAAAAATTGGGGATCAGGCATGCTATTATCAAACCATTGTATTGTAACGAATCGACATGTTGTGCCTACTGGATTCAAACGGATCTTTGCTCACTTTCAAAATAATATGGTAAGAGCTGTTTATTTTTTTTTTATTGTGTTTACCCAACAAAAAAGTAAAAAATCAAAATTCTAATTATTATTTAGGTTACAGAATGTATTTATTTTGGTTCCCCAATTCTTGAACTTGATTTATTATTTCTTCATTTAAAAAAACCAATGAAAAGTATAGAGCCAATAGAATTCTCAGAAGAAAATGTATCAGTGGGAAAGGAAGTCTATACAGTTGGATTTGGCTTGTTTTCTCCAATAATTAATGCCATGCCTCTTGTCCCGTTGATTGCAAAAGGAAATGTTACAAAAATATTTCAAGCAAAATTTGTTAATAATTCTACGTATAAACAGAATGTTTTATTAATTACTTCTTCCTGCTGCTGGAATGGTTCTTCCGGTGGAGCATTGATTGATGTGCATGGAAAAGTTTTGGGAATGATTACAAGTAACGGTCGGGTCAACAATCGGAGTGAAATTATTCCACAAATTGGTTTTATTATACCTTCCAATATTATAAAAATTGCATTAAATTTTGTGAAAGAAGGTAAAAAATCAATCGAAATGAATACAACAACACGCAAGATATGGAAATTAACGTCAACACATAGAATGAAGTTTAATAATGAAAAAGCAAAGTTGTAAACAACTTTAAATACGTATGAATTTATGCCTGCTATGTATGTACTTATTTATTGTTAATACATTAATTTACAAAATGTTTATTTTAATATTGTTTTATTCTTTTCTAGTCTATTACATTTAATAATTTTACAAAAAATTATATGAATGATATAGTCCCATCAGAAAAAAATCTCTTTTAACGCATATAAAACATTATCAAATTAAAAATAAACAAAAGTTATTTTTAACTTGATTTCATATTTGGCTTAGTATTTCATCATTTGGGGTTATAAAATATGCCCTATAAACTTATCTAGATATCTGTTCTGATTTTCGTCATATATGAAACTAGAAGGAAAAAAAAAGTCAAAAATAAATAGAATTATAAAAATAAAAATAATAAAAATATAAATAATCAAAATAAAAAATAATCAAAATAAAAAATAATCAAAATAAAAAATAATCAAAATAAAAAATAATCAAAATAAAAAATAATCAAAATAAAAATAACCAAAATAAAAATAATCAAAATAAAAATAATCAAAATAAAAATAATCAAAATAAAAATAATCAACGAAATCAAACTCAATCAAGACAAAAACTACATAACACAGCCATTCTTTTTTTTATTTATATGTATGCTTCTCAACTCTATTTTTTATTAATTTTTTTTTTCCTTTATTCTAGTTTAATATGATACATAATCTACATTTCTCTTCATTTAAGTATATAAAACATACTCAATAAGTATTAAATATTGTAAACAATTTCAACAAAATAATTTCTAGAAATAGTCTTTGGAACCTCTTGTAAATTATGATAGCAACCGTTGCTATGAATATACATTTTCAAATTATTAAATAATTAGATTCTATATATGGAAGAAATTAAAAATCGAATAGTAGGATTTTTTAAAAAAATATAAAGCGTTTTTGAGTAGAGCTTATATTATTTACCCTGTTTTGAATATTGGATTAATAGGAATAAGAGATGACGATGTTACTGTTAATTGAAAATTGTGTATGAATTTAGATTATTAAATTAAATAATAAAATAAAGAAAAAGCAAAAAATATGACTACATTGGTTCGCCCTTTGGCAGAAAATGAAAGAAATCAAGAAGCGACAGTATATATTGGAAACTTGGATGAGCGGGTTGATGAAGCACTTTTATGGGAATTAATGTTACAAGTTGGACCTTTAATAAGTGTTCATATACCGAGAGATAGGATCACTCATATAATTCAAGGATACGGATTTGCAGAATTTTTACATGAAAAAGATGCAGAATATGCTAGTGCAATAATGAATCAAATACGGCTTTTTGGTAAGCCTATTAGGGTTAACAAAGCAACTGCTGATAAACAAAGACAAATAGATGTTGGAGCAGATCTATATATAGGAAATCTTGATCCTTTAGTTGATGAAAAACTTTTATATGATACTTTTTCAGGTTTTGGTTCACTGATTTCTGTTCCTAAAATTGCTAGAGATTCTGATGGGAATTCTAGAGGATTTGGTTTTGTTTCTTTTGACAATTTTGAATCTTCTGATTCTGCAATTGAATCAATGGATAACCAATATCTAATGAATAAAACTATAAGTGTTTCATATGCATTTAAAAAAGATGGCAAAGGTGAAAGACATGGAGATGAGGCTGAAAGAGCTCTAGCTAAAGCTGCAAGGAAAAATAAACATACTATACAACCATTATTTGATCCATCAGTAGTTTTTGGAATTAAAAATGATAATCGTAATGCCAGTTATCAAAATGATTTATCGCATAATACAATTCAAGATAATAACAATCCAAATATGATTCCTCCAATATCACCATATCCAATACAACAACATCATCAATTAATTCCCCCAATGATTGCTCCTCAATCATTGCCTTCAGGTTATGTACCTCAGGGTTTGATTGGTGGAGTACTACAAGGTCAAGGAACACCAATAAATATGAATACACAACCAAATCCATCACTATATCCATCGGCGATACCTCCTCAATTTGCTCAACCATTCAATCCTAATAATTTCCAAAATAATAGTACTATTCCTATACCTCCACCTTCTTCTTCTTTGAATCCCAACTTTATTCCTAAAAATCTCCCTCCTGGGTACCGGCCGCATATTAATTGATGCCTATTTTTGTTGTGTATATTAAATTAATGATTTGCTTAATGTTCTGTATTTATGGATGCATATTTTAGTTAAATAGATAATATATAGTTTAAAATGTAATAAATGTCTTTTTTTATTTTTTGATTTCTGTTTTAAATATATAAATGTTTATGAAATTGTTTTTTTATTGTACTATGAAGTTATTGATAGATTATAATCATTTATTATTTTTAGTTCTACACAAATGGTTAATGTATTTGGATATGTCCATACTATCAAACAATTTAAAACTCATAAAATTACCAATATGTCACTAATAGACATTATTATTCTACAATATTTTCATTTATTAGATGTAAAAAATTTCAAAGTTTTAATAGAATTAGTATTTTTTTAATTAGTTAAATTTTTGTTTCTCAATACAAATAACTTTTAAAGACTAATTAAAAAAAAACATGAAACTTTGCTTATATTTTAAAAATACTGAGCTAATTACGCTTTTACAAATAGCATCTAATCTGAATAAATAAGCTACGAAACGTATTCATTTATACATTTATTGTATATGATAACAAATTTTAAAATATATAATAAAATAATTATAATATATAATATATAATAAATTGTCTTCATCTAAATTTTTTAGAATTTTTTTCGTTAAATATAATTTGTTTTATTATTATTTATCACACCTCTACAGCAAATATTTAATAAAAGATTATATAGATAAGCAAATTGTTGGAACTATAAAAAAAGAAAAAGAAAAATAGTTAATTGAAAAACATTGACCAACATAACATTTTCAGACGGTAGCATCCCATAAACGAAAATAATCCGACGAAAAAGAATTTTACGAAAAAGCATAAGAAATTATTCTTCTTCTGCATCAAGCAAGTGGGTAGTTACAGTTTAAATAAATGTATACACGGTTTTATTTTATTCTATTTGAATAATATAATTACCGTAAACTGAAGCCAATTCACATGTAGTTAATATGAAAACCCCTTTGATTAAAAACCTAATTCAGCATATCCAGGGGCTGCGGGATTATTAACATTTAATTAAATATAATTGTCTCTTTAGGATAGTTGCTATATAAAACAGTAATCATATAATTTTAAAAAAAAAACCAATATATTGTTTCTATAGCAATATTATTTTACTATGGTTTTTATTGTAGACTATTATGCTCAATTTGTTAGTTTATTTACTAATTTGGAAATAGGTTGTTATAAAATTCTATTGTCTAGAAAATAATTATTCGTTGCTATATTTTATCGGGAAAAACAAAAAATGATTTTCATATGATCTATTAATGTATTTAACGGCTTGGTACGGTAAAATCGGTTAATAGATTTTTTGATATAGCCGAAAATCCATTCAACATTATTATGCTTCATTAAAATAATTAATATCATAAAATTAAATAGATGATAAATTTATGCATTAAAAACTTAATAATAATAATAATAATAATAATATTTAATTCTTTATTAATTAATACTTTTTTTAAAAAATAAATACGCTTATATAAGAAAAAAAAAAAACTAGTTAGATCCTATTTTAATTTTTTTTTCTTTAACCCGCCACGTTAATTTTTAATTAACTGGATAGCGAACAATACGAGTAAGATATTTATCCTTTTCGTATGTTAGAATATAAGAAAAAAACTTGATAACTCAATAAATAAATAAATAAATAAACTATAATAATAATAATAAATTAATGTAGAACATAAGAATGATTAATAGATAATATTTGTAAATATTTTTTTTATAAAAAATAAAAAAAAATAAAAAATAAAAAAAACATTAGAAAAATTATTTGAATTATTTAAAATTATTTACTAAATTTATAGTATTTTGTATTATTTAGTATTATTAATTTATATAGTATTGAAGTTTTACTAAATTCACAAAATGAACCGACAAAAAGGTACGGTAGCAGAAACAACTCCCTCTTTGAGAGAACTTACCGATTATTTTAACAAACATTTAGAGGTAGTTATGCAAAAAGATACAAATTTAGAAACAGAAATTTCTAATCAGCAACAAAAATATCAAAGTCGGACGCTAAAACAAAATCCAATAACTCATGATAATAGGTTACAAAACATTAATTATAAAAGAGAAACCAAACATGAAATAGAACTTGATTTGAATTTAGAAAATCATCGTCGAAATACAAATCGATATGAGGGTCAAAATAAAGACAATTTACTAAAGGAAAAGAATACAAATAATAGCAAAATTCAAGATAAAAAATATAATGTAAATAATCAATTACAAAATAAAAATATAAAAAGTTGTATTAAATCTACCAATGAATATAAACCAATCAACATTAAAAATAAAAATAGGCTCAATGACACAGATATCGCTTTAGGATTTCATAATGGAGATTTTTCAATAGTTTCTGAAAAAAATGCAGCTTCTTGGCTAGGTGATAAAAGACATGCTGATGCTTTGAATTTTTTTTTGAATTTATTTGATATGACCTCCTTAAATATATTAAATTCTCTTTATATATTATGTGAAAAAGTTTATCTAAGAGCAGAATCACAAATTATTGATAACATTTTAAACGCCTTCTCTTATACATGGCAGCAATATAATATCAATCATGGTTTTATTTCACAAGAGGTTATATATGCAATTGCATTTTCTTTATTCATCTTGAATACTGATTTACATAATCCTGATGTTCGTGAATCAGACAAGATTTCTAGAAATGATTATATTAAGAATACAATAAATACTATTAAAGAAGTTATCATGACGAGAAAGGCAAAAAATAAACAATCTTCTGAATATGATTCTGATTTAACCATTTCACAAAGTAATAGTCAATCTTTAATTAAAGACGAACCTCCAAATGCAAGCTATTATAATTCAACTTCCCCATTAGATATTTATGTAAATATTTATCCATTCTTATATAAAAATCCTGATAACAATTGGTATAATCATGTGAAATCCTTATTAAAAATATTTTATGATACCTTGTTGCAAAATCCTCTACCGTGTGGCACTTTCCCGATGTTTCCTTGTACAGATGAAGTTATTAATGACCAAAACAATAGATTAAATTCCTCATATAGAGACATTTCTGGAACTGAATCGATAGAATCTAATTCAAATTCACAAACCAATTCTACAACATCAACATCTGACTTATCAAATTCTAATACTTTTTATGCAAATCCTTTCCTTGCTAGATCAGTAGGATTTTCACATTCTTTAAGTGAAAATTATGCTGTATCAAATGGCTTATCAAGACAATCCACTCGTGATATTTCTTCTTCCTCGACACGTTCATTACGTTCCGTATCTGGACAAATAAATTTAAAATTATCTCATAGATCCTCTACCATTTCTCTAAGTTCTATTAAAAACCCACCTTCTGAAAGGTCCCGTCGATTTTCGATGGATAACTTAAGTCCACCGGAAATTGTCTTCAATGACAAAGAAAATTCAAAAAATAATGAAAACAATGCCGAGATAGAAAATGACAGTTCTAACTTTACACTAGTCACTGACTCCAGTAATGCCTCCTTTTCTACCTCTTTAGATATTTCATCCTTAGAATTGCATGGTCCGCCATGGGCAAAAGAAGGCATGTTGAGAGCATACAGCAGGTTTTTAGTTAATCCTAAAATAAATCAAAAAATAAAATCAAATAAAGAATCTCAATGGACTGAAATATTTGCCGTTATCCAAAGAGGTGACTTTTATTTATTTAATTTTAATTTCAATTTGATGTATAAAGAACATAACTCGTCAAAAATTGAAGCTTCAAATCATTCACATTCAATACTTTCTAGAGGGCTTTCTGCTTTTTTTTCAAAATCTAAACCTCAAACTCCTGTGGTTGTAGGTGGTGGTAATTGGATTGATAAAGCGACTGTGGTTGAATCATTTAAACTACATCATTCATTCGCTGTACAAGTGGATGCCATTTCTCCAGATGAGCCTGGCAATACATTTTTGCCTCCATCAATCACGTCACTAAGTATGGAAAGTAGGCAATCATTGTTTCTATTGAGTACTGGAACTTCTCGTACTCTTTTATTTCAAGCAGGTACACCAGAAATTGCTGAAGAATTTGTTTTCACTTTAAATTATTGGGCTGCACGCATTTCAAGGCCATCCGTTTTAGGCGCGGTTTCCAATACTGAGTATGGATGGTCTTCTAATATTATAAATCGTAAGGAGAGAGTTTCAAGCGACTCTAGTATAAAAATACACCATTGGAAAGCAGAAAACCAGCCATTAGTTGATTCTTCAGCATTGGATAATCCATACGAACAACTAAGATTGGTTAAGCAACATATTTCAAAGCTTTGGAATACTTTACAAACACATGTTGGATTATGGTCTTCAATAATGTCAGTTTTCCCTTTAAATTCAACGAATTTTGTAATTGTGAAATCGAATTTCAAGGCAAAAGAAGATTTCTTGAAAAACGAGATAAATAAATTTGAAACCTATAAGTTTGCGCTTGAACGAGCATTACGAAATGAATTTGAGATATTCGGCGATGATTCTCCTGAAGATTTTGAAACGGAACAAGACGAGGCAGTCAATGATGTTTTAAACTCTTATGCTCATTTTTAAAAGAAGGAAAAAAAAAAATTTATGAAGCATGTTTTTTTTTACGTTGTTTATTTATTATGTTTAATTGTATATTGTTTGTATTTTTGGTTTATTTATTAATACATTTTATGTATTTATTTATTTATTTAGTTAGTGAAATTTATTTTTTTATTTATTTATTTATTTATTCATATAGTTAATTGTTTATTTATTCATATATTCATATATTTAATTGTTTATTCACTTAAATATTAAATCTAATTATTTACTATGTATGCTATCTTTTATTGAACAAAAAAACGCTTACTTGTTTGTCCTGAAGAGAAATCCAGTAATTGTGCAAAATTATATGGGTCTAAATACTAATAAATACGATTAAATACGATTAAATACAAATAAGGGCTTAATATCAACGTAAATACAAAAGTTACTTAACGGGATATTCGTAATTACGAATAAATTGTTGTAAAAGTTTAGTCAGGAATTATCCAGTTACAGTATGAATAAATTAAATTTTAAATTTAAATCATTTGAAAAGATATTAAATATACAAAGTAGGAAAACTTCAAGTTACTATAAACATGCATATACAAATATAATACTACATAAAGTAATGTGATTTTTTATGAATTAATAGTGAGAGAGATTTAGTCAGACTTAAGGGTTTTATTACTATTAATAAATTTTTCATGTGTGTTATCATTAATTAGCTTTTAGTATTCAGTTTTATTTGTTATAAAATATAAACTTTTGTTGTTCAGTTTCGGTGTAATCAAACTATATGATTTAAATTACAGGGATGTTTTATATATTAATAAGAATGAAAAATATTTCATATTATTTTTTATTATAAAAAAACAGCATAGTTAAATCATAAGCATCAATTTTAAGTTTTTTTATAATTTTGGAGGGAAATTATCGATTTTAAAATAAAAATGGATTCGGTTGATTATATTGAAAATTTACGTACACTCTCGTTAAATTCGAAAACTGATTTAGCTGATAAAACTAATAGTGATAATAATTTAAGCAGTATTAAATGTCCCTGTCAATTTGAAGAAAATAAAAATGTCATTCCCAGCTGTAAAGAAGAAACTTCAATACCAAATAGACAGTATCCAACTAATGTAAGAAGAAGAAAATTATTTAGAGAAAAAAAAGTTATTTTTTCATTTCGACTAAATGACTCAATTGATATTGAAAATAAAGAATTCCCCAATGCGTATCATCCATATAATTTCCGAGCAAATCGGAGAACTAAACAGCATAATGAATTATGGTTAGATAGAAAAGAATCTAATTTAATTCCTAATCTTAAATTAGAATTTGATCATTTGCAGATCAATGAACCAAATAAGTCAAATCAATTAAAAAAAAATGCTCCTAAAGGAATGAATTTTACAATTGGAAAGGAATCTATTAAACTTAGATCTCCTACTGTAAGATTTAAGAACCTAAATAAATCTGATTCTTCGTCTGATGATGAATCACATTTATCATTATCTTCTGATGTATATACAGATAAAGTTAAATAAAAAATTGGAACGATTTTTCATGACTCATTTATTAATTCTACAGTATTATAAGAGACTATTTAAAAAATAGTTTTTTTAAAATGTTTCGTTACTATATTTTTAGGTGTATGCAAATTACATTTTTTACATTATATTTATGTTGATTTTATTTATGTTGATTTTATTTATGTTGATTATATTTATACATGTGTCTAAATTTTATCTATATTCATTATATTTATATATATAAAGTAATTAAATACTATTAGAAATAATTTTAAAAAAATATATAATTAATTATTTTTACAGCATTTTTATATTTTAAAATAAGGTTGATTTTAAATGTCTACTAGTGCTAATATTAATTATTCTGAACATCGCTTAGCAGTATTTAACCGAAAAATATATTGGCATATTTGGGTTTATTGGACATTGTTTTTTTATTGAATTTTTATTGAATTTTTATGACTTGCACATGTTAAGCTATTTTCTATTTATTTACTAAATTGTATGCCAAAATAAACGCAAATATTTCAATTTTTTATGCAATATATACATATATATATATGTAGAAATTTCTAGTGAAATCAATGCACAGAGAACATTAATTGTTTTTAATAATACTAAGATACTACAGTATGACGGTTAAAAGTATGTATATTGTAACCATGACAGGACAGTTGATATTCCATCATTCAACCAGTAGATAAGCTGAAACAAAAAGCTTTAAAGTTTTGTAATTTTAAATGTACTATGACATAGAAATATGCTGAATGGAATCGAGATTACTACAAAGTAATAGCTGTATTATGGCGATTGATTTACCTACTTAAATGTTTCAAACATGATGTAACTTTTAGTAAGTTCTATTAATTTTTATCGGTGATTTATGTTTTATTTATCATTATACTTATTCTTATACTTATTCTTATGCTTATTTTTATACTTATTCTTATTGTATCCTTTTGAAAACAAAAAAGATATATTTATAAATAAAATTACAAAAGTACGGATTGCAAGAACAGGAACAAAAAATCGCATCCGATATTTATTATGGAAAATTTGAATTAATATCAGAAAAAAATGTTATTTCATGGTTAGGAAGTGAAAAAAACACGAAAGGTCGATCGTCCTTTTTTTCTTTATTAAATTTCAAAGGCTACAGTATTTTAGAAAGCTTATACATGTTATGTAGTAAGGTGTTCTTATGTGGAGAATCACAAGCAATTGAAAATATATTGAAAGATTTTGCTAATTTCTGGGAATATTGTAATAAACATCATGGTTTTATCTCTAAAGATAATATCTTTTCAATATCATTTTCTTTGTTTGTTTTAAATATGGATTTGCATTCAAAATTAGCCTCTTCCTTACATAAAATCGAAAAAGAAGAGTATATTCAAAATACAACTGAAGTAATTAAATTATTAATAAAAGAATTTCGCGACCCTATAGCTAATCTAAGAAAAAATTATTTTCAATTTTATGATTCAAATCCAATGATGCCTACTCAAAAACTTCTGATTAATACATTCCCAAATCATATAAGCCCTGATGATGATTGGTATAAAATTATTGGTTCAATTTTATCAAATTTTTATGATACTTTGTTTACTATTCCTTTTCCTTGTGGATCAGTGTACAACTCTATCAAACATAATAATCAACACTCAAATTTTTTTTTAAAAAAATTGAATAATCATCATTCCAGAATACGAAGTAGATCATCTAGCTATTCCTTAAAATCTTCTTCTTCTTTAAGTAGTATTTATAATACGCTTTCAAATTCAAACAATAATTCTAATTCTCAGTTAAGTTTGGCAAGTAATAATCCTGAAACCCCAGAAAAGAAAAATGATATAAATACAATTTCTATAATTGCTGGTCCAGAGTATCTACCCGATCAGGGTTTTTCGCGATCACTTCACGATGTTTTCGAAGCATCCTGTGAAAACAGAGAAATTTCTGATTTAAGTTTAAATAAGAAATTCCACATGAATTATTTAAATATCGATTCAGAAATGTTAAATCCTGATCAAAATCTAGGAGGGTTTCCTTTTAAAAAAGCTTATGTTAACGATAGCTCTCGTGCAGAGATGTTCCAGAGAAATATATTTAATCATACGTCTAAAGATGATTTACCTTTTTTAGAATTATCGGGTGCTCCATGGACTAAGGAAGGTATCCTTCGTGCATATGTTATTCATCTTAATGAAAATAAAGATTTATCTCAGATCCTTCAGAATTGGAAATCATTATCTAAAGAATATTTTGCTGTAGCCTCAAGAGGAGAGTTTGCTTTATTTTGTTTTAATTTAAAGACAAACCCCTATAATAATGTATATGGTAACTTAAAACCTCGACGAGTCCCATCAGAATCAAGTATAATCAAGAGTTTCACAAAA
>JAKTQT010000182.1:14520-28581 GCA_030579355.1 Botryozyma nematodophila | reverse complement strand
CCTAATGCTTCCAAAAGCGCCAAGACTTATCGTCACAGTTTTGGTAATTTTAATAATTCATTATGGCGTTTGTCTACTTTTCGTCATAAAAGAAGTACTTCATACTCTCAAACTAAATATTCTCGAAATAAGACTTTATTTACTGATAAACATTGGGAAGAAACTAAAAAAAATTCAAACCTTACCGTTGGTGGAGGATCATGGGTTAAAAATGCTCAAAAATATGTGGGATTTAGATTACACCATTCTACAGCAGAGCTCATTTCTAATAAAGAAGTAAATTTTATGAGTATTGATAATACGGAGAATCGACAATGTTTTTTCTATTTAAATATGGGCGATGATACAGTTGTTATACTTCAAGCAGGAACTGGTTTAATTGCTCAAGAATTTATTTTTACATGTAATCAGTGGGCAGCTCGTATATCTTATTCCAATGAATCAATTTTAGATGATATTGACAATGAAAATGATATTGAAGTTGAATGGCCAAACAATTTTGGTGACGCTGCTTATTATGAAGGATTTCTTAGTAATTTTAACAAACACCCTAAAAATGATTCAAGTACTATTAGTAAAAATAAAATGTCGCGTTGCGGAGAATTAAACTTAAGAAAATGGATTCCGCCTTCAAACAATACGGCAAATTCATCAACTTGTAACGATCTTAAAGAACAAATGAAATTCATTAATAATTATTTAGATGTACTTTGGAATGCATTCAGAAACCTTAGTTCATCATATCAATCATTAAAGTTTTTTACAAGTTTACAAGAAAATGAATTAATTAAAGAGAACTATATGTCTAAAGAGAAATATTTACAAAAAGAAATTAAAAAGTATGAGCTATATAAGTTTGTTTTAAATAAAACAATGGGTTTTGAAAAACAGGCTTTTAGTAATTAAGTATTTAGAATTTTTTTTTGATATGTTTAGGTAGTGCTATCTTGAGTTATTATGTAACGTTGTTTCGTTATAACTGATAGTATTTTTTTTGTATTTTGTAGTTTTATGTAGTGACAATTCTCTATTAATTGTTATTAATTATTTATAAACAATTAGTTACGTTTTTTTTACTTGTTTATGAAAAAATTAATTTAAATTATGAGTTTTGCTCGCATTCGAAAGATTAAGATACAAAAAAGTATTTTTACCAATTTTAATAATAATATTAACAGTCTGTTATTAACCTCAAATCCAGCGATAACGTCATTTTCCTGTTTTCTAACAATACGTAACTACAGTATACAAACATTAATTTCAATACAAGCAAAAAAAAAAAGTTTGAATTCAGTACGACATTATTACACTGATACATTTAAAATGCCAGTTAAAGAAACAGATAGCGAAATTATTGTGACTCATCCAAATGATGAAAACACTTCTTTAAAAGTACTTATTCATGGTGCTAATGTTCTTAGCTGGAAAATTAAAGGCAAAGAACAACTTTTTCTTAGCGAGTAAGTGAATAAATAGAAACTAACATGTTTAAATAAGCTTATCAAGATTCGATTTTCTAACGTTTTTTCAATTATTTTTGTATGTTTTCGTTTTAAAATTTTAAGAAAAGCAATATTGGATGGTTCTAAGGCGGTACGAGGTGGAATCCCTCTAGTTTTTCCTGTAGGTTTGATTGCTACTATTAGTGCTTCTTGTTTATTTAATAAAAATGTAATGCTAATCTGGATTCTTAGGTCTTTGGAAAACCTGATGGAACGACCCTCCCCCAGCATGGGTTTGCTAGGTTATCTAAGGTAAACAAATGATGATTTTTTGAAAAGAAAAAAAAAATAGAAAATGACTCTTATAATGAAATATTAATTTAATAGTGGGAATTTTTAGGTCAAACTTCTACTTCTCCTGTAGGAATTCAATTTGGCTTAGGACCAGAAAATGTTCCAGATGAATTAAGAAAAGCTTGGAACTACAATTTCACACTTATTTATACAATTTTTCTTGGTGAGAAAGATCTTTCAACTTCGATTAGTGTTGAAAACAATGGCCAAACTGAATTTAAGTTTAATTTCTTGTTTCACACTTATTTCCGCATTCCAGTATGTATTTTTATAAAAGCTAGTAATATGCTATTCATTTATGCTATTTGTCCTTTTATTCTACGATAATGAATGCTAACTTTTTAGGATGTCTCAAATCTTTCTGTTACTGGATTGGCAGGAACTCGTGTTGCAGACAAGGTTCTTAAATCAGATTATGTTGAACAGGTTAACAATATAACAATTTCAGAAGAAGTTGACAGAGTGTATGAAAATGTTGAATCAAACGTTTATATTAATAATAATGGCAAACCTTTATTTGAAATTACTCGTAAAAATTTAAATGATGTTGGTAAGTCCTATTTTACTTTTATACAATTATTCTCATAGTAATGGTTGTTATATTTTGCTTTATTTTGTTTTTTACAACAGTTCTAATAAAAAAATAGTCGTATGGAATCCTTGGGAGAATGCCTCAAAAAATCTCTCTGATTTTTCTCCTGCTGATGGATATAAAAACTTAGTTTGCGTAGAAGCTGGGGATGTTTCTTCTTGGAAAACTCTTTTACCTGGTGCCAAATATGATGCATCCCAAACTATTATTGGACATTGACTTTAAACATATCATACGTTAATCTACTTTAATTTACTTCATGCTATCGTGGATATAGTCATATTTTAGAAAAAAAATCATATTCAAGTTTTATTCAAGTAGCTACTAAAAACATTTATATAATATTAAGTTACATTCAATATAACAGACTATTTAAATATGATTTTAAAAGTATATACATGCATAAAAAGTAATCTGATACTTAAGAGCTGTGAGTATAAAAACTTAATCTCCTACATACTCTATTTCGATCTCAAAAAAAACAATTTAAAAAATAATTGGACGACTCCGGAATCGAACCGGGGACCTCCCGCATGCTAAGCGGACGTGATAACCAACTACACCAGACGCCCATTTTATATTTGATCTGAAGATATCACGTTTTTGATTTATTCTGTGTTTATATATTGATTGTAGATATTCACTTTGTTTATATTAAGAAAATATGAACAAAAAGTTTTGTCATTTTTTATATATAATATTCTCAACATACATGAATGAGTTTCTTTGAATTAATATAACTACAATCGTTTATATTTTTGTTGCAATTCCGATGATATAATTTTTTAATCGTAATACATTGTAATCACTACTTAGTTTAACTATACTATATGGAAGAAAAACCATTTCAGTGCTACTCGAAGTTATTTGAATCTCCACATGACTTTTATTAAATGACTGTATAATTTTTAGAATAAATTTCCGGTTAAGTAATTTTTTTAATTTCTTGTTTATAATCATTTTGAATCTGGTTAGAACATAAATTTAACTCGTAAATCATAAAAGGCAAATAAGAAAGTATCCAGTAGTCATTTTATTGATTAAAGAATTTAGAGTATTTTTAGAACCTTTTTAAATACAATTTTATGTTTTACAAATGAAAAACTACTATGCAATTACAATAAAAAAGCCAATTAAATATTTATACGCAAATGTTCTACAAAAGGAATAAGTAAGCTTTTTTTATACTTAGAAATATTTTAATGCTCTAAACATACATGCATATACGTAATACAAAATATTACGCAAAGCGTAGAAGTTCCTTCCTCTTTTAGTCTTAAATGATAATGGAATAAACAGGTTTAAATTAAAGTGTATTCAATATTGTATTTATATCAGGTTATACATAAGAGATTTTAAAAAGTAATAAAAAATTTAAAAAGCTTTTATTTAAGCATAAAATTTAAAATAAAAAGATATCAAAGAAATTATTTTCTTTTAAACAATCCAATACATTTCGTAAACAATTATATTTATTTCATTTTTTTTATCAATCGAAAATCCCACGTAACCGTTCAAGCTACATATATTGCTCGATATTAAATTTTCCGCGACAATATGCTTTGTAAATCAATATCAAGGATAAATTAATGAGACTTAAAACTGAAAATCTATTATCTATAAATTAGTTTCTAATGTTAATTGAAAATCAATTTAAAATATATAAAAGCTAATAAAAAATAATTTATTCAAACAAAATGAGTGCAGATGATCAGATCTCATTCGAAAATGGAATAAGGTACTGGGAAGAAATACCAGCTACGATTGATGGTGTGCTCGGTGGATTTGGGAATTCAGCTATTCCCAGAGCTGATATAATAGGTTCGAAAACGTTCATAAGAAGCTTTCTCTTAAGACAAAATAAAGATAAAGATAAAGATAATACGTCTATTAAATATGGTTGTGATATTGGTGCTGGGTATGTTTAGAATCATTTATATAATTTGATAAAGTACAAATACTATTTTTTTATAATGTTTATATTTATAATACTAACACATTATTATCTAAACTAAATACTTGATGTTATTAGTATTGGTCGTATAACTAAAAATTTTCTAGCCGATATTTGCGAGAAGGTTGATCTCGTGGAACCAGTTGGTAAATTCTGTGATCAAATAGAAATTGATCTATCTTCATTGGTAGAATCTAAAAAAATTGGAAATATATATAGAATAGGAATGCAAGATTTTGTACCAGAAAAAGGAAAATATTGGTTAATATGGTGTCAATGGTGTGTAGGTCACCTTAAAGATAAAGAATTAATTGATTTTTTATTAAGATGCAAAAATGGTTTACAGAAAAATGGGATTATAGTGATAAAGGTACTGTTTTTTATTTTTCTCCATCACCTTAGTATCATAATAATTTGCTATAAATATCTAACACACTAAATTATAGGAAAATATTAGTGCAATTGAGGATGAGTTTGATCAAGTTGATTCTTCAGTCACTAGGTAAGGAAGGTTTAATAATAATTAGAAATATAATTCTTACTTTTTTTTCCTTTTTTTTTTGAAAAAAAGTTATTGCAATTATTAACTTTCTTTTAGAACGGATGAAAGTTTCCAACGAATATTTTCGTCAGCAGGCATGGTTTTAGTGAAATCGGATTTTCAGAGAGGATTTCCCAAAACGGTATACCCTGTTAAAATGTACGCATTATATGCGAAATAGGTGTTAATATGCATAGGAAAAAAGAATTTATAAGACAGCAGAAAAACACGAATAGTTAGATATATTATGTATTTAGAAAGAAGAAAAACGTTTTGAATCAATCAATTATATTGATTTTTTGTTTTGAGAAAAAAAAAACAAGTAAAAAACAAAAAATTTAAATGTCATAAAGTTTAAATTAAGATGAATATACGAAAAGATTTACTTTTTATTATGTTTACTTTTCATAAACGAAAGTTTTTATTTTTTATTTTTTTTTTTTCTTTCACTAATTTTCCCCTTCAAGAACCAATAGTATACCACCAACCAAGTGCAAACTTCCGGTAGCAAAAACTTCAATTTTACCATCCATTTTTTTAATTTCACTCAATGCCTCCTGAATCGAAGAAGACACAAAAATTTTATCCGAAGGATGGAATTCTCTCCAGGCTTTTTTTAAATTATTTTGAACAATAAGCTTATCGACATCCGATTCTGAGTCGTTTTTAGATTCCAATTCTAAATACAGTAAGAAATTTTTTTTTGAATGTTAGTGCCTAGTAATAATAATTATAAAGATATATATTCAATTATATTGCATAATTACCAGAAAACCAAGTAGTATTGGTGGAGAAAATAACCTTGTCGAAATGAATATTCTTTAGTATTGAATTTAAATCCAAAACTAAAGATTTGGCATCCCTTGTTTGCTGATTGAATAAAAGTACTTTTTTCGTACTACGCATGTTAATAAACTTTTAAATAAGTGTAGTAAAAACTGTAAAAAACACGAAATAAATAAAATACTCACTTTGGTCTAGCTACTTTTAAAAACCAATTACTTGCGACTGATATACTTTCCTTTGTATGAGCTCCATCAAGCCGCCACGTAATATTATTATCTTGGATGGTTTCACATCTACCTTTCCATCTTGTACTAACAAGTCCTTTGACAAATTTTGCAGGTAGATTTTCTGGTGAATTGAATTTAACATCGGCTAATTCTAACCGCCTTTTCGCTAATTCAATTGCGAGAGACGCATTCGTTGTTTGAAAATCTCCTTCTATTCCTAGTTTTATTTTGTTTAATAGTTTATTTGGCTCAACAATATGTAAAGGGCACTGTATGTTAGATGAGAAATAAAATAATACTCAAATCGTAGATCAAAACTAACCTCTATTTCAGAAGCACGTGAGTGTAATACTTCCATAGCCTCTTCAGGCTGAGGAACTGTGTAAGCATCTACGTTTTTTTTAAATATACCAGATTTATGCCATGCAATCTCAGTGATAGAGTCGCCCAAGACGAAAGTATGATCCAATGCCAAGGAAGTTATTCCACAAGCTATAGGTTTATTTATAACATTAGTAGAGTCGTATTCACCACCAACTCCAACTTCATATATAGCACTATCAACATTTTCGCTTAAAAAGGTGTGAAATGAAAGTAAAGTTAAAAATCTAAAGTAAACTGGTTTTACACCAGGTCCCATTTGTGGGAACTCAGTTTCGTTTGATTTTGTAGATTCAATTTTATTCCATACTTGGAAAAAATATCTTTATTGTTAGTATTTTTATGTAAAACTAAAAAATGAAAAAGCAAATGAAAAAATAATGAAATTAATAATATACAAAAGAGAAAACGGTGATGCATACTTTGCAAATTTTTCCTTACTAAGAGGAACACCATCTATACAAATCCGTTCTCTTACTGATTTTAAATGCGGAGATGTATACAAACCAATTTTTTTAATTGTTTCCGGAGAATATTGTTGTAATATGGATTGTACAAAAGCGCAGGTTGATCCTTTCCCTTTTGTTCCAGTAATATGAATGATATTTAACTTGTCAAAATTTTCTGGCTAAAATAAGTATTATAATAAGAGATGAATATAAAAAAAAATTAATATTTTTTATGACGATTTTTTGGAATTAGAATAGTGTTCAATATAACAATAAAAATAGTCTAACCTGATAACCGATTCTTCTACACCATTCTAGCATCTCAGGGATAGCTAATTTATTTAATTTTTTCCCGGATTTCCTTATGGCATCTAGAACTTTAAAGTTGGTTTGCAATGTGTTTAATTTTTCAATTGCATCCTAGATGTTAGTATAAAGTGGTTGTGATAATTATGATATGCTGTGGTAAATTGGATAAGAATATTAAATATATTGTAATATAATAAGATTAGTACTAAATATATTATATTATATACTTCGTATATAATATAATCATAATAACAACATACCTGATACGACCCAGTCGATAGTTTTCGTCTTATAACAGAATAATTTGCATGCATAATAACCATTGTTTATCTATTGTACAAATAAGGGTTGTTTTAGTATGATAGATGTATATTTTTTCAAATAACTGCCTATAGATAAATGTTTCCAATTATGCTCGTATAAATGTTTCCAATTATGCTCGTATAAATGTTTCCAATTATGCTCCTATAAATGCCTATTATTCTAAATTCCTATACTATAAATACACACACTATAAATATATTCACTATAAATGTATAGTAAATTTATACGCTTGTACTATTCTATAAAGATAGATTCCCTATAGTAAACACAGGATGTTCTTCGTGAAATAGATCTCCTTAGTAATAATAAACAACAAAGTTATTAATATAAATTTCTAATATATTATTAACAACAACGTTATCTTAATTCGCATTACCAAGATTTATATTAAAAATATGGAATAATATGTATATAGATAAAAAAATAAAAGCCTTAATCAATAGAGATATGAATTTATATATAGTTAATTATAGTAGACAACAATGATTTTTTTTAATAGTTTTAATAGTTTTTAATATTTTAATAGTTTTTAATATTTTAATAGTTTAATTACTATTTTTTATTGTTATTAATTATTAACGTTTTATTTATATTAAATATAGTTAGAAACTATACGTACTTTCCAATCACATCTGACTAATGAACGGTATTTTACACAATAGCTCTATTTAATACATCATAAAGTATAAATTATTAGACAATTGAATAAACATTAATACATAGACAGTTTACGATAATAATAGGCATATAAAAAAGTTTTTAAAAAAATTTAAATATAAAAATAGTGAATAATTAATTAACTATTAATTATTTTATTAATAAATAAACAATAGATAGAGAATAATAATAAAATGCAAAATAAATCCATACTCGTAATAAATCCAAACTCATCAAAATCCATTTCGGATACCCTTGCATCTTTAATTCAACCACCTAAGGGTTTTACATATGATTTTTTCACTGCCCCTGATTCAAGTCCTAAAGAAATTGATAGTTATACAACAGAAATAACTTCTTGTAATGCATGTTTACCAGAAATAATTAAAATTATGCATAAATATGATGCATTTTTAGTCGCATGTTACTCTGATCATCCTTTAGTACATGCTCTTAAAGAGCATGTAAATAATAAACAACCAGTCTTAGGAATTTTTCAAGCTTCAGTCTTGCACAGTTTAACTTTTGGAATTGGTAAATTTGCAATTGTGACAACTGCTGACATATGGGAAAAACTTTTAGATGATGCTGTGTATGCCTATTTAGGTACAAATGCTAATGTATTATTCTATGCCGGTACAATAACAACTGGTTTAGGTGTATTAGAATTACATGATGCTGATCCAGAACTTGTTAAAAAGAAAATTGGGAATGCTGCAAAAGAAGCTGTTTCGAGAGGTGCCAAAGTAATTTGTCTTGGATGTGCAGGAATGACTGGTTTGGATAAATGTGTCCGAGATGCTGTAGGTCCGAATATTAAAATAGTCGACGGTGTAAGTGCTGGTTGTGAAATTTTAGTTGGTTTATTAAGATCCCAATCACTTATTGCTTGATTATTAGTTAAGTAATTTAATGTAATATATATATTCTATTCTTTATAAATTTTATTTCTTATTGATATAAAAATATGTAATATTAAGAAAATACAACATACAATAATTACAATAAATTCAATTAAATAAATACCATACATAATCATTCAAAATTCATTAATAAAACACCAATAAAATACATATATACACTAATCAAGCTCCATAACTGACTTTTCGATGAATTTTACGCACCTTTTCAAGCGACGCAAGTAAAACATCTTCAAGTTCGAATAGCGACTGAATTGATTGTTTTTCATCTATTTCTTTTTCAATTAGTTCTTCCAATTCTTTTGCTTTCTTTATAGATTTACTCTGAAAAGTTTTTAATATTATTTTCGGAATTGTCGTATTTTCAGAATCAGAAATATCACTAGACAATGGAGGCGTGGTCCTGAGAATATCTTCATCCATACGCGACTCTGACATTTGTGATAAATCACGATTAGTCACTTCCTTTGTCAAATATTTATCACTTTCATGACCATGCTTGGCCCCCTTTTTCTCAACCTTCTTGTCACTTTTCTTTTCATTCTCATTTTTTCTATCATTTTTATTCTCATATTTAGGTGAAGCTTTATTTACAGTTTTATTTTCATTCTCATTTCCTTTCTGGTTCTCATTTCCATTTTCAGCATTTCTTTTGATATACTTCTTTCGTCGTTTTTCTAAAGAATGTAATAGTCTTGCATCATATTCTGCGTCCGCTGGTTCTGGACTAACCTCCTCAGAATTTCTTTTTCTAGTACGCGATGAAGGTGTTGATAATTTATCACAATTTGCCTGACCATGGTTTCTTATTCTATTAGACCTTCTTGGAGTCACTGGCTCACTTACTTCATGAGAATGCGCTTTCTTTTTATTATCTCTGTTTGTATTTTTTTCTTGTTCCTCACTTTGTGAATTTTTTTCCTTTTCCATTAAAGTCGACAAATCCTTATTTTCATAAACTTCAGCAACTTGTTTATGTATTTTTGGAGAACCATGATTATATAACATCCTAAATACATCAATAAAAGAATTATCGCATTCACATTCTCCTATTGCAACTTTGACATACTTCAAAACCTCAATAACAACCAAACAATCTTTTTCCTTATAAACAAAATGATTTTTAGCTTTTTCTTTTTTCTTTTCTTTCTCCTTATTCGAATTCCCATTTGTAACATTTTTATTTAATAAATAACAAAGTAAATATACAATCACTTCCTTGTTGCTTTGAATGAGTAAGTTAAGTAAATTAAGAAAACCATTGTCATGTTCTGAACTAAATTCTTTGTTTTGAAACACAGAATAAAGAGCATCCAAAATAAGCTTGCGATAACAAGGCGAGCTTTCTAAACTATGAAGTAAAGAATTTTCTTCGTGACTTGCTCCATCTGCATTATGCAGAATACCAAACGCATTTTCCTTTTTGCTTTTGATCTCTAGCCTGTTTGAATCTTTTAATACTCTTGTAAATGAGACAACTAAATTAAGTACTTCTTCATTGGAACAGTTACTTTTAATAGTTAACTCGGATAGATATTCAATCAATTCATCCGTTCTTATTCGACAGCAATCGCTTTTTGTAAACTTTAAAATTAAATTACTGAAAAGAGCTGTATCATGAACAATTATATGCTTTCGAATAGGAAAATTTATTAAAGACATATAATCTACTTCAAATGATTCTTCTTGTGAAATTTTATCAACCAGCATACTAGATTCAGAAGCATTATATGGCTTGCCATTCTTTTTATTCAACAAATTTGCAGAATTAACAATCATTGTCCATGCAATATATGCTGCCTTAGTTTCAGTTGAAGGAATTATCGAGAGAGAATCTAGCACTTGAATTATGAAAATATGTTGAGCTTTTGATCTTATTGATGACATACAAGTCTTCAAATATATAGACATATAAAATGAAACATTTTCTATTTTTTGATAATTAGACCTAATTGTATAAACTAATCGATCTATATAAAATCTCCAAAAATAAATAGCTAATGTGAATTTCTTAGTAGATCCGTATTCATTAGAAGAAGCAAGATTTGAATTATAAATAGTCAAAAGATTTGTGGGAACCATTTCCCTCTCAAAAAACGATGTATTTTCAAAATGGTTTATTACTGACATTATAATCCAATGTTGATCTTCCAAAGTAAAGTTATTACTGTTTAAAAAAATTTTGTTTAAAAATTCTAGAATTGACATAGAAGCTTCATTTGTGTCATTTGATCCACCTACTTCACGTAAAGCTGAAGTTTTAATCACATTAAGAAAATTCTTCCAAGAGGATGCAAATGATGAAGAGTTTAGTTTACTTCTGATATTTGAAGACTCTAGTGCAATCAATTTAGAAAAAGTTTCTAGTATCTTACGAGTATGCGTTTTAATCCACTTAATAGAAATAGAAGGTAACCTCTCACAAGAAATGTTTCCTAAAACTAAATCTGGAGAACTGATTTTAGCTGATGAAGAATTATAATCAAGAAGACAGGCTATAATTCCAAATGCTTTTGTGCCGCTTCTTCCAGTATCAATAAAATCAGAACATAATATCGGAGTAATGCACAAATCCCATATATTCGAGATAATTTCTAAATATTCATTTGGAGGAGATAAAATAGCGTTTAAAAGACAAGCATGTATAATTGATAAGTAAAGAGAACATAATGCTTCTTTAGCAATAGACTTATACTTGAATGGTTCAAGAAGAAGTGAAATTGTTCTAGTAATACTAGATTTATTAAATGGAGCGCCAGTGATTGAATAAACAATAGATTTCCAAGCAGTGATCGCACTAGATTGTATTTGAACGTCAGGAAATATAATTGCTTGATGAAATATATTAATCCATTTATTGAAGTGAGACCAATTTTCTAATTTTAAACTATTTTTGCTTTTCCAGCAGCAAAGAATTCGAGTGATTAAGCTCCAAATAATCATCGCCTGTTCCCCTTGACCATTCTTTATTAAGTTAGATAAATTTGTTAAATATATATCAATTATTCTGCAATCAATCTGAAGATCCTTTGGTTCTGCAGGAATAGATGAATTACCACACGAAGTCTCATTTGTGTAGAGCTTAGCACTTGAAACTGAGTCTCCATTTGAATTTAAATTTGAAACCTTAACTTTGCCAGATCCATTTGAAGATTGCTCTAATTTATGAGAGGATTTTGGGCTTTCAAAGTCCAAAAAAAATAAAACGTATCGTGAAAGTTCCTTTTGAAAAAAAGAATTATCCACACAAGTGCGAGCAACAAGCATAGCACCTTCGCGTGCTTTTGAATTTGAGTCAATTAAACTGATAAGAACCTTATCCATCCAAATGTCAATGTTTTCCGAACAAATTGAAGGGGAAGTTATCATAAGAGATTTATAAGCAGAAAATCTAGAATACTCAAGAGCACCAGAATTATGAGTATCAAGTTGTCGTAAAACAGTTAAAACTTTAATAACAATTTCATTTGGGAGAAATTTATAAATAATTGAACAAGAGAGCAATTGTAAATGTGAAGAAACTAACATTTTTGATGGATCCTTTAAAGATAATACATGAAGTGAGTGCTCTATTAAATTTTTCAGGTTAAATGACTTTAATTGAGAAGTGAATGCTCGCGAACAAAGTAGATAAATTAAAAACTTTAAGGCAGATACAGCAACTCTAATATTAAGAACCAAATCATCAGGAATTAAACCCTTTATAACATCATCATAAATAACATTTAAAACTTCTTCATTATTTTCGATTAGAATATTTACAGAAACATTACCAAATTTTTGAAAAAGTAGAAAAACTTTATTATATTCACCTAATCTTGTTTTTAAATCAAGCTCAGTTTTATTTATAAACAGAGTCCTAATATGTTTTGTTACAAGTGACTTGGTCTGCTCTGGAGAACTATTCATAATAGATTGTGTAAAATTATCATCATCAGAAAAAGAAGCATATAAAGCTAAATATTTTGAAGGCGAAATAGAAATAGATGATTGATTTTCATTTGATACTATACTTTGTTTTTGAATATTATTTTTTATTAATCTATCATTGAAATTATTTTTAGAATTTAAACTTAAATTAGAGTTTGGAGAATTCATACTTGAATTTTTTAAGATAGATTTTTTAGGAAGCTTTTGATTTTTCTTTCCTTGTCCATTTAGATTAGATGTTTTAAAAGATGATGTTTCTTGCGTCATATCTTGAGTAGAATCTAGCACAAAATTGACTTTTTTAACAATTTGAGTGATTGGTTGATTTGGATTATTTTTATATTCTTTTGTGTTTATCTTTGAATTCGAATTGGAATTTAAACGTAAATTGCAAGGTGAATTTGAAGGTGAGTCTAAAGGAGAACTTAAAGGAGAGCTTAAAGGAGAACCTAAAGGAGAGCTCAAAGGTGGGCTAGTAGGTGAATTTGAGGATGAGTCCGAATGAGAATTTGAAGGTGAACTTAATGTCGGATTTGAGGGTAAATTTAGAGGAGAATTTAAAGGTGAATTCGAAGATGAATTTGAAGGTAAATTAGAAGGTGAATTAGAAGGTGAATTTGAAGGTGAATTTGAAGGTGAATTAGAAGGTGAATTTGAAGGCGAATTTGAAGGTGAATTTAAAGGTGAATTTGAAGGTGAATTTAAAGGTGAATGTAATGGAAAGTTTAATGGAGAATTTAATGGAGAATTTAACGGAGAATTAAAAGATGAATTAAGAGGCGAATTGGAAGACGGATTAGAAGATGGATTGAAAGGTAAATTGGAAGGTAAATTGGAAGATAAATTGGAAGGTAAATTGGAAGGTAAATTGGAAGGTAAATTGGAAGGTAAATTGGAAGGTAAATTGGAAGGTAAATTGGAAGGTAAATTGGAAGGTAAATTGGAAGGTAAATTGGAAGGTAAATTGGAAGGTAAATTGGAAGGTAAATTGGAAGGTAAATTGGAAGGCAAATTGGAAGGCAAATTGGAAAGTTGATTAGGAGGTGGATTGGAAGATGGATTAGGAACTAAGCAGGAAAATGACTCTTCAGATACAGAATCAGTTGGATAATGGTCGTTTTTAGGAGAGGATGGCCAAAAATTACTAATAAAACTAATCATTATCTATATTTATTGACTTTAATAATTTTTAACT
>JAKTQT010000181.1:5006-17892 GCA_030579355.1 Botryozyma nematodophila | reverse complement strand
AATAATAACTTCATCATCAGTGAAACTTTCTTCTTCTGGATCTGCAACTATTTCAATTATACTTTCATCTTCTTGATTATCTTCAGGTTCAGAAAAGAATTCAACATCAACTAATTCTGAATCGTCTAGGTTTAAATCATTAAAATCTTCCATATTAGTCTCAATTTCAAATTCATCTTCAGGCACGTTATAAAGCTCCTCTTGATTTTCTTCAGTAGGTTCGCTTAAAAAAAAGTTGTACTCTGGTGCCGAGAATTTTTTTTCAAACGCAGATCCAAGTTTAGAGTTGGTCTTGGAATTGAGATTTAAATTTGAATTATCTTTATAATTTTCGATGAAATTATTTAATTCTTTTCTCATCTTAAATAGTTCTATAAACTCTGGATTCTGTAATTGTTGGCCAATGTTATATTTATCATGTTTTTTGTCATTTAATAGTTTGTTATAAACTTTATTTCTGTGATTGTTGGGAAGCTTTTCTGGGTTGAATTCTTTACGCTTCCTAGATTCATAATGTGGATGAGCTGCATAAAGATTAATTTGCGGAGAAAGTGTTAATGGGTTTTCATCTAATCCAATGATATCCGAAGGTAAATTTAATTGCTTATTATCAGAAGAAACATCTTTTAATGCATCCAAATGATTTTTTTCATTTACGTCAGAGTTGGTTGTTGAACTAAAAATAGAAGCTGAAGAAGTTGATTTAGAATCAGGCTTGGTTTCAGAAGATATTAAAGGCAACGAGGATGCAAACAATGAAGCAAATGAAGAGGAAAGAGAAGAAAAAGATAATGGAATCGAAGAAGACGAAGTCGATCTGGTAAAAATAGATGATGATGATAATAAAGACGACGATGAAGTTGTGGGCAAATTTGATGGAGATGATGATGTTGTTGTCAACAATGATGATGATGATGATGATGATGATGATGATGATAATGATTCCAACAAATTTTTATTTTCATTTTCATTAGTCAATAAATCACTAAGTGGAGCGTCAACTTCTGAAGACATCATTCCTAATTCATAGCAATAAGCTAAACCAAGGATAACATATTCTTTAACATGATCCAAATTAATACGATCAACAGTATCAAGTGAAGAATGTACAAAAGGTGATGTGAATTGTTTTTCAGCCTCAAATACGGCTATTGCAGGATAACCAGCCTTTAAAGCAGACGAGTGGTCAGAACATCCATATCCACAAGTTGAATCTTTGTAACCAACGTTACAATAAGTAGAAATCATAAGTTTTATAAATTCAACTAAATTGCCATTTAATTGTTTGTCAGAGGGTTCTGAAATGACAGCAATATAACGATCAGCGATTGAGGTACCTTGTGGACAACCAACTACATCATTTTGTAACATGGCGAGTACAGAAATGTTATTATGAGCATAATCTTTGTAAACAGCTTGAGAACCTAAAAGACCAGCTTCTTCGGCAGCATAAAAATGGAATTCAATAGTTTTAATTGGTTTAAAGCCTTTATTACACATAATTCTGAAAACCTCCATTAAAACCGAACAGCCAGAAGCATTATCGTCAGCACCGGGAGCAGCTAGAAGCCATGGAATATGAATATTCCTGGAATCAATATGAGCACCAAGAATAATGACACCATCTTTACTGGAATTAGGGTCAGAACCAGCAATTTTTGCAATTACAGTTTGCTGCTTCCAAGGATGTCTAAATTCTCTGACCGTCGCTATATTATCTTGTGCTTTATCGGCATAAGTTTGAAGGGTTCTTAAAAGCCATCTAGCAGCTTCTCTTCCACTTTCACTCTTATAATATCTGTTATGATACGAGGTGAGTTTATCCAAATTATTTTTTATCATACTTTGATCTATATTTTTAATTAAGTCATTAACTTTGTCATTGTGAAGGGAAATTTTAGGATAAGTATAATTTTGTATATTTCTTGTATAAAAGATCTGATTGTCATTTTCGAATGGCGTTACATCCATATAATTAATACCATTTTGTTTCAAATTTGAAATTGTAGATTCTGGGAGCCAAATTGATTTGTCATGTGAAAGTTGGATTAATCTCATTTCAGAATTACTATTTTCACTATTAAAGGAATCAGGATTTTTAAGATTTGGAGCAAAAGATTTTACTTTATTTTTTATTTGCTTTAATGGATGAGGATTATGAATTCCCAAACGAGATTTTTTATTTTTAATAAATGATATTGGATTTCCCAGTGTTGTGTCTAAAAAGACAGTCAAAAAGAGAAGTAAAATTGAGTATGAAAGTTTATTCATAATGAAGTTAGAGGTTTTTGCCAGGTTATTACAAGAATTTATTTAAAAGTTTAGTGATGTGTTCTGTAATGTTTTTATATTGTTTTTGTATTATTATATACTATATTATAAAAAAAAACGCAATTTTGAGATAAAAAGTGTGGAAGAAGAAACAAAAATTTTTATGAAAATCTGTGAATTATTCTCCTTATATACTCTTTCCAAATAGTTATTAAATGAAGTCCGGGAATCATATTAAGCCAACAAGAATCGAAGTGTTTCACGCTAATTATGAGAAAAAAAAAATTTTTGAATATATTAGGTGACAGCAATCCAATTAATAAACACTAATAAAACAATTTAAACAAATAAAAAATAATTCTATATGATATCCTTTACCTAAAAAAGAAAAGCTCATAGTAATCGATACAATTTATATTTTTTGTTATCCTTCTTTTCAAAAAAATGGTAGTTAGCTTCACTAGGGAAAGGGGTTTTGCTCATATCAAATTTCTTAATTTACCCTATTAAGTCCTGTAGACATTATGTATTGTGCTACGCTGTGTTGATTTTTTTCTTATATGTGAATAAATGTTTATACTTTGTGTGTGTTCTATGCATTTTTAGTATTTATCTATAATTTTTATACTTTCTGAAGATTGACACAAAATTATTTATTATATAATTTTGATCCAATGAGTAATATACATTAAAGTGGAGAACATTCATTTAAAATCTCACATTTCAATTAAACAGTCGTATATTTATTACTTTATTTTGTTCATATTATTTTATATATTTATTGTAGTATGTAAAGTAGTTTATTCCAAGTAAAACACAGAGATATTTTTATTATAGAAAGAAATTTTTAATATGTTGTTTTGTCGTTTTTACGTCATTTTTATAAAATCGTGTTTTATTTTATAGCCACAGGTAATATAATTCAATAAATGTATTAAATTGATTTTTAAAAACTTGTGGTACAAGATCTCATAATTTAATAACCAATGTACAATATATTCGTATAAAAATAAAATTTGATACATTTATAGATTACATACTAATATATTACATACTATATACATTCATGTGAAGTACTGGTATCCCAAGTAAATTATGCTATCGAGTAAAATAACAAATCCTTCGTAAATTGCATATGAAATACCTATTTTTATGTGTATATTTCATATATTCATATATACATATATATTCATATATACATATATATATATATATATATACTAAATGAGAATATCAACGCCGACATTCTTCAAAGCAGTTACTGCCCATTCAGGGTACTTCGACTGATCCCCTGAATATAAATCACTAAAAAACTTTCTTATAAAGTCCGGATATTTGTCTTCAACAATAGCTTTTCTAATTTGTCGCATTAAATTTAGTTGATAATGTACATTATGTAACGTCAAAAGATGTGCTCCTACAGTTTCTTTACCAGCTAAATGATGGAGCATTGCCCTAGTTATACCCATTCCACCGTCTGATTTCGGTTTACATGTTGGACATTGACAGTTCTTTTCTATTGGTAAAATATCATTTTCAAATTGTTTATTTCTGAGGTTAAGTACGCCAAAAGCAGTAATTGCATTTCCAAACCGTGCTGTACGGGTAGGATATACACAATCAAATAAATCTACACCCATTGCAACAGAAACAACTAAATCTTCGGCAAATCCTACACCCATACAATAAATTGGTTTATTTTTTGGTAATAAATCAGTACATAAATTAACAACTTGACAATATTTTGACTTTTCTTCACCACCTGATAAACCTCCTATTGCTATACCTGGAGTGTCTCTTTTTACCATTTCCTCTACACATTCTTTTCGTAAATTTACATCTAAGCCTCCTTGTATAATACAAAATAAATTTTGTTTTTCAGGATATTTATGTGCTGCAATACATCTATCAAGCCATCTAACACTTCTAAATGTTGCTTCTCTTAATCTATCACCAGTAGTTAATGTATGAACAACATCATCTAATTGCATAATAATATCTGAACCAATACTATTCTGTAAATCAATAGAATGTTCTGGAGTTAAAAGCATTGGACTCCCATCATGATGACTTATAAATTTTACCCCTTCTTCTGTGATTGTTGCTAATTTTAATAATGAAACCATTTGAAATCCACCTGAATCTGTTAAAAGATTATAATTCCATGACTGTAATTTATGAGCACCACCTATTTTATCTAGTACATCTTTACCAGGTTTCAGTCCTCTATGAATTAGTATTAAATGTAATATTTTATAAATACAAAATACAAAATATAAAATACAATATTAATTAAAATTCTTACAAATGATATGTATTGTTTAAACATAGCTTGCATCCAAGACCTTCAAGTTGTTCAGAAGTAAGTCCTTTCAAAGAAGCTTGGGTAGCGACAGGCATAAACATTGGGGTTTCAACCTAATGGGTTAGATATATGTGTAACTATAAGAAACCTATAGACAAACATATGTGATTATAGGCAAATGAATACTCAAATATATGTATAAAAAAATGCTTTAATGTACTCAAATATACACCTCCACTATTATACATACCATTCCATGTGGAAGTTTCAAATTTGCAGCTCTAGCTTTAGATTTTGAACATTTCCCAACAATATCAAATTTTAGAGCTTTAATAGTAGCACGTTTGGCACCATGATTTGAATTAGTACTGCTTATACTAGCTTTCATTTGTGTATTTTATGAAAAAAAGAAAATATTTTTGTACTATTTGTTTTTTTTTTTTTTTTTTTTTTTTTTAACTATGATGGTAAATTATAAAATAGGGTTAAAAATTAATACCAAACCTAATAATTTTTTACAAGTGACTTTACGAATACTTATCTGAAAATAATAATATTACTGTAAATTTTTGATTTTAAAAGAATTTTGCCATTTATAATAATAGAGCTTCACGATTATTTAAATGGATAAAGATAACTAGATAATATAAATATTTTTTAGTTTGTATATTTGAATGTAAATTATAGTTGTATTCAGTTTAAACAATAATCTTAGTATTTAACTCCTATGGCTTATAATTAATATATTATTAATTATAGTTAATCTTATTATCAATTATAATGTATCTTATTATAAATCATAATATACCTTATTATAAATTATAATATATCTTATTAAAAATTAGAATATATCTTATTATATGATTATGGTAAAATAAATCCTAATATGTAACTACTACACAACCTTATCCACTAAAGCTTTGGATTAGACCATTTGGGTTTTCTTTTTTCATTGAATGCTTTTAATCCTAAATAATGTAAAACATATATAAAAATATGAATATGAGGATGAATGTATGTATAATATAGACTAGTTTATAGTTTTTCTTCGATAAAAGTTATATGAGAATGTTATTTAGGCAATAATATTGCATATTTATATTTATCCGCTAATGAATATGCATTAATACTACACATAACATACTCACATAACATGCATATTTGCTCGCTTTTATCTTTATATCACACATCACTCACTCATATACACATTCATGAATAAATAGTTAGCAATTAAAGAAAACAATAGTTAATTAGACAAACATACCCTCTTTAATGTTTTCAGTAGCGTAAAGTCTTTTTTGATCTAAATCAAATCCAGTAGTAGTATCAGAATAAACGCCTTGTCCAGAATTCCAACCTCTTAAAAGACTAGCACGAGTAGCAATCAATGAATCAGGAGATCCATTACAAATCTCTTTTGCCCATTGAATTGCAACTTGAACTACATCTTCTTTTTCATTGCATACTTTATTAACTAACCCCCAACTTTCAGCTTTTTTCGCACTAATTGGTATACCAATTAATGCAAGTTCTGATGCTCTTTGAAATCCAAGTGTACGTATAGCTCGTGGCAAAGCCCCCATTATAGCCATAACTCCTCGTTTAATCTCAGGTAATGCAAATTTTGCATTATTTGCAGCAATTATTAAATCACAATTTAATACAATTTCCATACCACCTCCATACGCTATTCCATTAACTGCAGCTATAATTGGTTTTTTACCTGTTCGATTAGAAACACCTCCAAACCCGTTAGGTGCATTTGATTGTTTAGAATTATCATCCGCGTTTATGGTTTCCAAAAAGGCTATAAAATAATTAATAATATTGTAACAAAAATATGATAAATACAATAATGAAAAAATAAAGTATGATGATATTCTATAATAATATAGCATAATACAACATAATAAAAAAAAATAAAATAAAATACACACCACTAAGATCTGCACCAGCACAAAAAGCCTTGGTACCGGAACCAGTTAAAATTGCTACCCATAAGTCTGGATTTTCATCAAAAATATCAAACAAGTTCGAAAGTTCAAAATGTGCATCAGGAGGCAAAGAATTCAATTTTTTCTCTCTTGTAATAGTTACTAAAAGAATATGTTCTGCAGGATATGATATTTTAAAATATCCATTTTTCGAACCTTTTAGTTCCCTCATAATTTTTTCAATTATTCTACTCTAAAATGCTCTATCCTAAGAAGGAATTATTTATAGATTGTACTTATTACAGATAAACAAAACAAAGAAAAATATAAAAAAAAAATCCAAACATATTTATTATGTTTCTCTATTTAATTATTATCTTTTAAATTTATCTACATTATGCTAATAGCCATAATTTAGCTTAAGATAACCTATTTTGGCTGATATTTCGGTTATTTTTAAAAAATCTGGGGTAAATATTTTTAAAATGACCTTTGATTTATCTCGGCTATTTAATTTACCTCGGATTAAAAATAATAAAAACATTTACCCTACTTATTCTTTTTAAATTCAACTTTTCTTTCTTTTTAATATACAATGTAAAGTTAAATACAGTAGATTAAAATTATTCAAATTATTTAAATAGATATGTATGAATGATTTATTCTTTATCTTTATTTTATTGCTTTTAATATGTATTAATTTTGTTTTTGTTATTGCAATTTTTATGTAGTTTAATAATATTACATATTAAAGTAAAAAAGTTACTAACTTTAGAATTAAATTCTTATAGTACATTTTTTTAGACAAGTCAGTACATATAAACAAACAGTAAACAGTCATTATTTTAATGTTGTCATTACAAAAAAAAACTATATTTAATTCCGTATTGTAAAAAAAAACTTGTAATATTAAAAAATAATTAGCTATTTACAAATTCATATGAGATATACATACAATGGTATAATAAGAACCAGTCCTAATTAAATAATGCGCATTGCACAAATTATACAAATCCATGATGTATAATCTCCAATTCAAATATAAGCTTTTTCCATATTTCGCATACAAACGCCTCAGCATCATCATCTAATGCCATTCCTAGCTCCTTCACTAATTCCCTAGCAGATTTATGATCCGCAATGTGATCAACTATAAAAGAAACTAATTCGTCTTCTTGCATTCCCAAATAATTTTCTATTTTTGATGTAATGTATGGATGTATTACTTTATTCAGCATATTTTCATCTAATATATCCCACCTAACTTTCAAATTAAATAACGCTTCAGCATCTGTTGGAATTAGCTCCATTAATTCTTTAGCATTACTTGCCTTTCCAAGTTCGTCTTCGTCTTCAGCTTTACTTATATTTTTAGATACACTATCATCCTCTGCTTCTTCGTCTACTATTGAGTGTAATTTTCGTCGTTTCATATAATCATCATCAAAATCGTCGTCTGTGAATTTACTGATTCCTATACCTTTTCCAGATTTTTCGGAACCTTTCTTTGTAGTTCCAAAAGAAATGGAAACCTTAGTGCCTGGTTGTTGTCCTACATTAGGGAGACTAACAGATGGTGAACGCGAATGGATACGGTCTTTCGTATCTTCGTAGTTCTGTTCTTCTTCTTTTCTGTTTTTCAAGTTTTTCAATAAATATTTCTTTTCGAATAATCTCTCTTCTCTTCTATCTTTACCTATTTCCTGCTCTCTATAAATTTTCCTTGCTTTGTACCAAGAATGGTAATCATCATAATAATCTAATTCTTTCTTTTTTGCCTCTTCATCATCATCAAATAATGAAAACATTTTTATTGCAATACAGTTCTCTTTTTCACTTAAATCCTTTTCTATTTTTTCTCGCGAAACTTCTCGCTCTATCGAAATCATTTTAGCTTTTTCACGCTCATTCCATCGCTCTTCTAAATCTCGAAATCGTTTCTGAATATCGTTGTATCTTGACAATATCCTTTCTTTCTCGATTTGTTCATCTGTCATTTCCGTTTTATTATTTTCACTTTTATTATCAGTTTTAATCTTTTCATTTTCGTTGTTTTCTTTATTTTCAACCTCATCTTCTTCCTTTTCATTTACATTTTTATTTTCCTTCTTTCCTTTTTCCATTCCACTTTTCTTCTCATTTTTATCCGCTTCACTTCCATTGTCATTTTTCTTCATATTTTTACCTTCACTTTCACTTTTATTTAAATTTTTATTCCTATTCATATTTTCACTTTTGCATAATTCTTTATCATTCGATAATTTATTTTTTGTTTTTTCTTGCATTTTACTATTTAATTTAATTTTTTCTAAAATAACAGTATATGGAAGATCAATTAATTTGTCTTCACGTTTTCGAATATTTTCTCTTTGTTCATATGCATCACCATGTCCCAGTCTACTAGATTTTCTTTCGGCATTCTCTCTAAAAATTCTTATTTCTTCATAAACAATTTTTCTTTGTTCATCACTTATATCACTTAAATCACTTCCATCAGCTGATATTTTTGGAGCTAAATCTGAATTTTCTGCATTTTTCCCACTACCCTCTGATGAAATCATTAATAATTTGTCATCTTTATTGTTGTTAAGATTTTCCTCTGAATCAGTTATACATTTATTTATATTTGTTATAATTTCTGTACAATGTTCAATACAAAATTTTAAAGTTGATTGATAAGCGTTTTTAGCCTCAGGAGCTAAATCTGCTTTAAACCTATTAATTAAATCTTGAGTATTAACTTGTATTCTTAAAAGTAATTTTTTGTCTTTTTCTACACTTAAAGAAGACAAACAATCAAAGGCAAGTGCTACAGAGTGAGGAGAGTCATACTGAACAAATGCGAATCTAAACCATTCATCTTTTGTATTTTTTGCTGGATACCACTGAGAAAATCCCTGAATTGATGAGACTAATAAGAAAATATCTCCTTCCAACCACTTTTCGGGTATTCCATCTATAAATAATACGTGCATTTGTTGTTTCCTAGTAAATGGTGGCAAAACCTCAACAGGCTTTGAATATACGAGTCTATTGAACTTTGGTTTTTGAACAACATTTTTAGCGCTATTATTATTATTGTTATTATTATTATTGTTATTATTATTATTGTTATTATTATTATTGTTATTATTGTTATTATTGTTTTTATTATTATTATTATTATTATTATTATTATTATTATTATTATTATTATTATGATTATTATTAACAATAGCGCTATTGTTAATAGTACTATTATTGTTACTGTTGATAGTTAAATTCGCCTTGTTGTTAGGTGCACCAGGATGAATATTCGGAGCTACAGTAGGGAAAACAGGATTCAAACGTGAAGCATTAAGACTATTACCTGGAACCTGAGTAATATTACCATTAATTGCTTTTCCAGGAGTTAAAATCTGTCCATTGGCATTTCTATTAACATTACTATTATTACTATTCGCGTTATTATTTTTTTCTAAAAAAAGTTTGTTAGTATATAATACTTAAAAGAGTAAAACCACACAAAAAAAAATATAAAAACACAAATATAAACACATACTGGTACTAAAACTAGGCCTAAACATTATTACCTGAACTTTTCAAGCTCTTTTCAACCTTCTTTGCCGAAATTGTGCACTATTTAATTTGCATTTACAAAAATATACTTCTGCTACGTTTTTTCATTTCTTAGAAAAATTAGAAAAAAACAATATAATAAGCTTATGTAATCACGCTTTTGCGATGTTTGGTTGCTGTAGATACTTGATGCGAAATATAGTAGTGTTGTTATGGTAATTAGTTGCTATGCAGAATGTTTCTTCTATAAAAATAGTTGCTAAGAGAATGCTGGTTACTATGCCATTGAATTTTAAAAAACCTTAAATTTTATTTTTTCCTCGTATTGTTGAAAGTTAATTTTTTTACATAATAAAAAAAAAAAACATCCTAGCCATTCCATTTGAGAGAAAAGAGGAAACAATGGGTGGAATTTTAAAAATAAATGCATATAAAATTGGATTGTACCAAAGTCTAGTTAAGAGTGATACTAGATTAATAAAAAAATCAAGCATAATAATTTCAAACTCTTTTATAAAGAATAATTGGTCCATAACTACGGTAACCAGGAGAGAAATTTCAAGTTTAAACAGTCTAAGAGCAGCAGTTGGAGGAACTATCAAGTTGAAAAAACCAGTCAAGAAGAACTTGAATATATCAAACACAGGAAGCATTAAAGGCGGAAAGGAAGGAGTGGATAAAAAATCTTTAAAAAATAATATTTCAAACAATAGCTCAAGTAATATCACTTCAAAAAAGCAATATAATGTATTTTTAGATAAATTACTTGCAGGATTAGCACCTAGTGTGTCTAATAAAAAAACAAATAAATCAGATTCTGGTGCGAACTCAATAGATAGGTTAGTTGAAGAGTATAATAAAATTAATTTACCTATAAAAGGATATCCAAATGTCGGTAATTTACAAGGAAAAATTGTCCCTATAGATAGATTTAATCAAGTTTTCAGCGTCACTAGACAATATGAAACCCAGAATAATGTTAGAAATAGGTATTTTAGAAGTCTTAGATTTGAAAAACCAAAACATAAGCGAAAGAGGAGAGAAATGGAATTGTCTGCAAAGAGGTTTAATGCCGGTGTTAAAAGGCTTTTTAAATTAGTAGCCTATGCTCGTAGCAAGGGTTATTAGTTAATCTTGTACATACTATATTATACTACATTTTATTTATTGTATTATTTTGTTTAAATTTTTAGAATATACAATTGTTTACTTAAACTACATAAACTTATCACATTAAATGTTCCTATACTTGTTGATTAGTTATTTAGTCTATCCAAGTCTATGCATTTATCAATGTACTTGCATTTCGAGTTAGTTCTCGAGTTCTTCTAATGATTACGGTTCGTAATTGCTACCAGAAAGTGCCTTAATAAGAGTAAGTATGAGATTAATATACAAGTGTCTTATTTTATTGCCATAATTCATCATATTATACTATTATTATTTATTATTTACATAGTCAAACAAACAACTAAGTTATATGCTGAAATTCTCTTCTAAATAAGCTTAATTTTAGCTCCGAGTGTAAATAATTATAAAAATTGAATTTTCTTGAAACAACTTGGATTTGCTTTTTTCTTATTATATACTGTTTATAATAAATTCAGAAATAGGAATGTAAGTCAAAGTAGCAGATTAATTGAGGAATACGTCCTGATTTATTTGTATTATCTCCTTGTACTATTAGCTTATGAATAAAATTATAAAAATTCTTAAATGTAATCTATATTCATCGTTAGAGTGGTGAGAGATGTCATGCTAGGTTTAATAGTTTAGAACTATTTATATAAATCTCGACGCGCAAATTTGAAACTGTCGCTGTGAAGTCATTTGATGTTAAAACAAAAAGCTCAGTTGAATATACTTCCAAACCTCCGATATTAGATTTGAGCCACTTCCATTTTAGTGCTAAATACTACTTTATCACCTATTTTAGGAATTCACACGGTAAAGTAAAGAAGTTAATAGGTTCAAGCTTTTTTTATAAAATTTCTTCTAATCGTAAAAACGAACTAATTATTCTACTTGATCCTCTATTTTTATCTGAAAGACATGTTTGCTATTTTTGCTTTAGATAATTCGGGGGTTCGTACATTCATATGAAAAATAGTCTTTATAGCCAGAGGTGAATGATTGTATTTTAATGGAATTGGTTTAAACTTTTTATTAACAGGATATAGAACTTGTGACGAACCTGACTGCTTTTCCAGAAATATCACAGATTAATGAGTTTTTAAGTAAAAATTTGCCAACAAAAAAAAAGCTAATTTGATTAAATGCAGTCAGACAAATTCTCCAACTGCAATTTAAATCCCAAAAATAAATTATTTCTCAAGTTTTGTTCTCTTTACTTTCCAGACTGAGTTCTCTGAGGAAGAATTTAAGCTTCTATTTGAGAGTGTACAAACCAAAATATTATTAGACACTGGAATAATAGTAGATGACAATTATAATAGTTGCCTTGCTTAAGTAGCTACCCATAATGAATTGTTAAAAATTAGATATTCTTTCCCTCCAAAAATTTTCAGTATGCTTTGGAAATTATTGTTGGGATAATGAAGAAAGAATTATCTATTTTAATAAAAACGTTCTAATAGTATATTAATGTTATTATATTAGATTTCTTTATCATATATTTGAATTAGTTTGAATGTTTTTAACCTTATTTTTTGTTCAAAACTACATTATATAAACTTATTTTTTTTTTTTTTTTTTTTTTTTTTTTTTTTTTTTTTTTTTTAAAAAAAAAATTTTTTTTTTTTTTTTTATTTTTTTTTTTTTTTTTTTATTTTTTTTTTTTTTTTTTTTTTTTTTTTTT
>JAKTQT010000180.1:4167-22921 GCA_030579355.1 Botryozyma nematodophila | reverse complement strand
TTTTTTATATTTTTATTAATTTTTAATTTTTTTTTTTTTTTTTTTTTTTTATATTATATTCCACTTATAGAACGTTTTAATACTTTTCAACTATAACGTATAGAGGTTTTATATATTATTTTTTCATTTAAATAAAATAAATATTCTCTTGTTGGAGCACTGCATACCATAACAACATAGTATGCCACAGCACATGGTAGTTGTAGTTACCGTATATACTAAATAATATAACGTAAAATATGATATTATTACATAATCTACAAAATACCAGGTATCTATAGATACGATATAATTTCTTGTTTCCATAGTGATTTAATAATAAGACCATATGATATGATATGGAGTAAAATAAAAACACCGTCACACGACCTAACAACGAAAATATACATTCACACTTTAATTATACACGTATATTAATGATTTGTGCATTATAGAATAAGAAACGAGATATTATAGTATTTATTTAGAAGGATTATTCTGTATTGTCTGGTATAATATATATATGTATATATATTTTTATATATATATATATATATATATTTAATATATTTAATATATTAACACATGGCCTTCAACTTTGATTGGAGATGCTTCACAGAAGAAAATTTCTACGGTGAAGCAAAGACATTACTAACTAGAGCGTTAAACCGTGGATCTCTTCCTCCGATTCTAGCAGATAGAGTTCAAGTGCGCACTTTAGATTTAGGAACAAAGGTGGGTAATAGAATAAAAAATTATTTTTTATGTGTATATTAGTATACGAAGTATACTCAATAAAACAATCAGTACTGTTAGTTACTAGGCTACATAATGGATAGTGGTTGCTATAGACGGTATACTATATATAAATTATATTATATTATATTATATTATATTATAAATTTCTATATGATATATTATTATACTATAGCAATATATTATACTATATTATATTTTTTATATTATAATTTTTTACTTTATCTTATAATGGCATACTATTATTTTATAATACTATATATTATAATAATAAATTATATTATAGTGTAGTTTCTTTGGCAACAATCGTACTATACTTTTATCCTAGTTGCTATGCTATTGTTTGTTTACTTTACTTTAGTATTATTTTTATCACTATAATATTATTATGTTGTGGATTAAGGAAAATAGCAGAAAATAATGGAAATTAAATGCATTATTTTTGGTTGCTTTGCCACCTAATTTATTTTAATTTTGCAATATTTTTCTCATATATATATATCTTCTTTTATACATGATTCTTTTTCATTCGTACTAACTTTAGCCACCTGAGTTGGAAATTTTGGAAATTGGAGTGCTTTCTAGTGATCGGTTCCAAGGAATATTTAAATTGCATTACGATGGAGATGCTTACATAACATTGCAAACAAAAGTAGAGGCTAATCCACTTAATGTAGCCTATAACTCATCTATTCCAAAATTTGCCTCTCCTAATTTTTTGTCTGCGATTTCATCTCTAACGTTACCGCTAACTCTGACCTTGTCACGGATCAGACTTAATGGCATTGTTATTGTAGTTTATTCTAAAGCTAAAGGTTTAACAATAGTTTTTAGAAATGATCCACTAGAATCGATTTCAGTTAATTCCACTTTTGATTCCATTACTCCTATTGCTCGATACTTACAACAAGAAATTGAAGAACGATTACGATTATTATTCAGTGATGAACTACCGGCAATTATTCATCAATTATCACAATCATGGCCGAAGAATTCAGTTCCACTAAATGCATCTGATTCATCTTCGACTTCGACTTCGCATTCTACCTCTACATCATCTCCCGAAAAACCTATATCTTTGGCTGAATTAAATCCTGGATTGCCACTATTTTCCTCATCGTCAACACTTCAATTGAACGCGTTAGCCGCCTCCCAAAACACACTTTCATTATTTACACCAAAAATTTTTGATGCCGCCTTCAAATCTTCAATATCTTTGTCTTCTAATCACTCAGCACCACTTCAACCTTCTTCACTATTACGTCATAATTTAAAAAATGCATATGCTCGTGTAAAACGCCGAACTATTAATTTAAGAAATAGGAATAAGGTAGCAAATAAAACTGAAGAAAAGGAAAAGGAAGTAGAAAAAATTGAAGATAAACTTGATAATAATGCAGGAAGCGAAATGAAAAATGACGATAGAGTTGAAAACATTAAAGAAACTGCAAATGAAATTATTAGCAAGAATAACGATATAAAGGGAACTGAAAGTGAAATTAAAAATGAAATAGAAAATTCAAATAGAAAGAAAGATGAAGGTGAAAATATGAGCAAATCTACTTTGAATATAAATGAAAGCACAAATGAAGTTGACACAAAGATAAACAGCAAACTAAAACTGATTGCACCTATTCCATATAAACCTCTCTCTCCTTCCAAACTACTTGCTGCAATGGATACTAATAATAAATTTCAGTATAACTCTCAATACTCGGAAAAGAATAAAAAACTTGTGAGAAATATTATTGAGGAGCAGCCAGCACCTCCCTATCAACTGATTTGGAATAACAATTCTTTTAAAAATTCACAACCTTATGAAAAGTTAATGCTTTCTGCTATAGAAAAGCTATCAAAAGATGCAAGCAGTTCGCCTGTTTTAGTGCATTCGCTTCCACCTTATTCTTACACATAATAGCATGCACCGGGAATTTTTTTTTTTTATACTTTTGTTTTATCATGTTTTATGTCTATTAATCTTTTTACTTTATGTCTTTCTATGTTATCTTCTACTTTTACGTTCATGTTTGTTTGCATGTTATTATGGTTCTTACATTTTTATGTTTAAAAGGTCAAAATTGCTATTATATTGAGTTTTTATTAAGTTCTGTGTTTTATTTATGAACGCCCTAGTTATGTCTCCTTGGTGTATTATAGATGCTATTAAATGGTATTGCTTTTTAGTTTTATTAGTTTTATTTTGTTATTTTAAAAGACTGTTTTTCACTTTTTATGTTTTCGTTTTTTTCATTGTTTTTTATTTCATTTTTATGTTTATCAACTCTTTTTTCAATATTGTTTTAACAAGTTTTGTTCTATTAAGTATAAGTATGAATCGAATTTAATTGGTAAAGAGTACAACTCCTTATTATTTTATTAATTAATCAGATATTAATTATTTAACATATACTATTTACAACCCAGCCGGGTTTCGATTTTCACTTTCTAGCGAGAAGCTGTCATCATTATGGTGATTTGTTTCTTCATCTTCATGCATTAGCGAATCCAATTCAAATTCATCAACATCATTTGCAGTCGCATCTATGTTTCTGCTAAAACCATTCAATGGTCTTGACTGCGATGGTTGCGAATTTGTAATTGAATTCTGCGTTGGCTTGGGAGAAATCGTTAACCATAATCTTATAAGACTGAGAACATAAAAGTAAGTTAAGAATGCAAATGAAAATAAAACTAAAACATAAGAAGAATGATCTATTCCCATTGCATCTAAAATAGACATTTGTTCTTCAGTTGCACCCATAAATAAAATTCCTGAAGCTAATAAGAAAAAGGGTGGGAGATATTGGAAAACTTTAATATCATCATAAACCGGAGCAGGTTTATCCTTTAATATGAAGGAGATTTCAATTATTCTAGTTACACCAGCAGCCATTAATGTATAACCAAATACGGCATGGACTCTTGTTGAAATTTCAAGATGCTGATAATGAACTGACATTGCATATCCAGTCAAGAGAATAATTATAGCTGGGAAATGACTACGTGGGGAAACTGTTACAATACCTTTACCTGGTATGAATTTTTTTCTTTTCCACGAAAGCAATATACCAACCATACCTGAACACCACCACACAATTCCCATACTTGTATGTTGATAGTCGCCATGATTCCATTCCTGACCCCATCTATGTTCTGTGAAGGTATTAACTATTCCCCATAAAGTAATAATTGATGAATCAAAAAACTCTTGTGAATATCCAGTTTTTGCAAGAGCCAATTGACCAATAGTCATCATTACAGTCAATATCGTACCATATAATACAAACGACGATCCCATAATACCATGTGCAAGACATTGTCCTAAGTGATCTTTATGACAAAATCCTAATGCTGTTATAACACCAAAAGCAATCTGTATCCAGCTAATTATTGGTAAAACAAATTTGCCTATTATACCATGGAAAATTTTAAAAACTTTATTTAATCTTTTAATAGTTAATCCACCTTTCACTATATGTAATTTTAAAAAAATTCCAAAAAATATTTGTAAAAAAAAGAACAGTTTTATAACTGGCACAAATCTTGAATGGATATTATTTGGTGCAAATTCTCTCCCTTTATGGTGATGACCTAAAAAATATCCAACTATTGCTAAGACAGTTCCAAGCGTTTGTACTGGTACATGAAATCGGTTTTTCCCAAGTCCGAGAACCATTCCAATAGGAAAAATTATACCAAATGCTAATAACATAAATATTATATGGACAACTAATATACTATCCACTGGAGCATCTGAAATATAAGAATTTTCGGGAAGTGCAGACGTATGATGTTCATGACCTAAACATAAGGGACTTAAATTTAGGCATACTAAAACCCATAGTAACCATTGTTTATTTAAGCTCATTTTAAACTTGTAATCCCTATAGGCTATCCAAAATTCCTATAAAAATCTATTTAAATCACTTTTAACTTTTAAAATATAAAAGTTGGAACCAAGGAATTAATACCCAAGACGCGAATTATTCTTTTTATAGTCTTAATTAATTAATAAAGAGGTGACTTTTATTTTATTTTCTTCGTTACCATGCAACCTATTTTTTCAACTGTATTTTATTACGTTATTTAGTCACGTGAGTGATGGCTTTAATTGCAAATAGTAATTCGTTGTAATAAATGAATCGCGATTTCGTTTATTGGTTAAAGTTTAGAAGGAGATTTTAGAAACTGAGATGTAGTAAAGGAAAAAGTTTGAATATGGAAATATTATAAGTAGTGTAAATACGGACAGTTTTTGTATATTAAATATTAAATATTGTGTTTTTAATTTTTATACAATCAGATCATTTTTAAAAAAATTTTAATCTATTTATTTGAAAAGAACAGGTCTCACAACAACTATCTAAAAATTAGAAAGAAATTTGAAAATTTGAAGCTTGTTGCTAGCATTTATCTTATAAGATGCAATCGTAAAAATGTATAAAATTATAAAATACATATGAATAAGTTCTAAATTTCATCTTTATTTTATTCGATTTTACAAGATAAATATCGTAATAATTTTGATCAACAATAAATAAATTATATGTACAAAGATTAATATTTACACCAGTATCAATAGATCGTAGCATAAGATAAGTGCATTCTAATTATACATATATATTTGTTAGTGTACAAGCTATAACTATTATATAATTGAACTACGACGTTTAAACGCAGTTAAGTTTGATCACTCCATAAAAACTCTTGAAGTTGTATAAGATTTTCATTCAAAGACTTTTTTGACATGACTATTGCATCCTTTCTTCCAGCAAGTGAAGCCTTATGAATAGTTTCACTATACATTAATTCTACCAAAGCTTTTAATTCTGTATAAGAAAAGTTGATACGTCCATCTCTTACTCTTGCCAGCATTTCCTACAATATTAGAAGATGTACATAATAGCAGTAAAAATATCAATAATAGCAATAGTAATAGTAATAGTAATAGTAAAAACAATAAAACTCACATTAGGCGAATACTTAAATGATCCATAGTAATTAAGCGATCTTGAAAAATGAATATCAATAGGCGAATCAACAATTATTTTTAATGTTTGTTGAAGTGCAAGTATATTGCTATACATTTTCCTCACTCCATTACCATTAATAAGCTTAATTTTCGACGCTCCTTGTACCATCACCTCATCCATGAGATTCGCTAAACCAATTTCAGCAAAGCTAAAAATAAATATAATGCAAATATACAGCAAGAAAAATAAGTTAGCGAAGATAATAAATAAATAATAAAAAAAAATAATAAAAAAAAAAAACTTATTGACTTACCTCTTATCTGCACTAGGTAAAAAAGTTTCTAATTTATCATCATAATTAACTAGCTCAGCATCTAAAATACCAATATACGTATCTCTTTCTTCAGTACTAACATCAAGATAATAACTTGTTTCCGCCACAGCTTTCCAAATATAATATAGAGCGTGGCATCTAAGCTCTGCTCGTAATGTATAAAGACACTCCTTAGAAAGCCTATCAATATTTGAAACAACATCATCAAATAATTCTGATAGTTTCGCCGGCATAGAAATATAACAATTTGAGTATTCTTCCGCAGATGTTGCATTTGACCTAGTAATCTCAAGTAACGCCCACCGTTTAAGTGTTTCATATTGATTTCCCTCTATTTGACTAATATCAATTACATTTTTAAGTTGTATTATCTTTTTAGAAGCATATACTAAACTTGTGTATAACACACAAAGTGATTCAAATGAATCTATACCCATAATATCATTATAGGTGATATTGCCACTATCTTTTGTAAACTGATAGCCGATTTCATAAGAATTTTCTCTAGTTAAGAAATCTCTATTGCCTGCTCTAATTTCGTCTACTATCTCACATAATCCAGGTTCACTAGCCCATTCGGCAGCAAGTTTACGTAAACCAACTTCATTTGTGGTTCTTTCTTTTTGTTTTTGTGATTGCTGTGGTGAAGCATGCTCTTGTTTAAAATCATTATCTACATTTTTATTTGAAGCAATAGTGTTAGAAACTATATTGGTAAAATGTTGATATGAAAATTGATAATATCTCTGTAGTATAGAAATGACAACCATTGTATAGTCCGATCTGAAATAAGATTTAGTATTAAGCACTCCGCATAGTATATTAACAAGATGCAATAATGAAATCGTACTTGAATAAACATATAATCTATTCTTGTCGGTCGAAATAATATCTCTTTGAAAAGCATTATTATTTTCAACATCGCGCTCATACATCGACATTGTGTAATCTTCAAGTTGTGGAATAAATACATTGGAAAAAAAATCGCTTAAAAATTTTAAAGAAGATTCGGAATGGACATCAGGAGGCATCATTTTATCGATACTATCAAGAAACAATGCTATTGGACCTAAAACATATCTCAAATTAAATATACTTGAAGGCACTAAAACTCTATGGGCTTGAAAATTAGAATTAGCAAGAGACAAAGCTGATGCAAGTAAATTAAATTTGCTATCTACTGTAGCTAAACCCGGGACAAATTCTTTAACTGTAGCATAGAATGACGAAGAGTTCTTTTTATCTAATGCTACATCGGAGAGTTTAAAATTCTTAGACTTAATATATTTAGAATCAACTTTTGTCAAAATGTTGCTATCATTCATAGATGCAAAGGTAACATTGTTATTGTCAAAATTTGCACTATCATTTGTGACATAATCATTGAGTAAAGACTTAATTTCACTCTCAAAATGCCGAACAGTGTCTAAAAAACTATAATTGATTTTTTCTGAGTCGTATGCCTTTCTCTCTTTAATGTTGTATAGAATATCGTGTAAAACTCTATGAGCTTGTGCGACTCTATTTAAACGAGTAAACCCGTTCCAAAAGAAGTCTGTAAGTATTCCAACTTTCACATCACCTGCAAATAAAGAAAAGTCGTTATTAATTTTTTGATTTTTACTTTGCTCAACCATTATATTAATACCAGACGGATAACGTTGTATTACATCATCAATTGTTTTATCAATTAATCTAAATAACTCTAAAGGTAATCTTTTTTTAATAATGTTACAAGCCTGAGGCAAAGCATCAAGCTCATTTAATGATTCTAATAATAGCCTTATATAGCTAAACGAGTTTAATTCTGGGTTTTTTGAAACGTCTTCTGTAATTTTATTATTTAAATTAGTATTTGTTAAAAAGTTCGCATAATTTTCTTTTCCGTCATCATCATCATCAAAAATGGAAGCTCCTTTAGTTTTTAATAATTCTTCTTTTTCTTCGTTATCTTCATCATCTGAGTTTGATGAATTTGTTGAATGTGTAGAGACTGAGTCTGCTAAACTCGGGACTTTATTCTTTGAAGTTGAAATAGATAGGAATCCCAAAGCTGACAATTCATTAAGTTCACTATCACCTAACACAAAAGTTTTCCAAGGTATATGTGTGTAGGGGGATTTTAAAAATAAATGATTCATTAATTCTTCTATAAGTATTTCAGTTAAAGAGGATGTTTGGTTTATTAAGTATTGTTGAACATCAGAAATGACAGCTACATCATCTAGCTCAAATTTATTTGCTAATTTTTTTGCATCATTTAAAATACCAGTAGCTTTATAAAATGTCTTTTGAGAAATCGCTTCTTCTAATTTCATTGGAACTCTTTGTAAATCATTAACCAATTCAAGAATTCTCAGAATCTCTTTATATCTTGCTGAAGCTTCCAATAAAGATTGTAAACGTGGGGCAGGAGTTGAAAATTCTTTTTTTGCAGTTATGAGTTTATCTTTTACCTTATTTAAAGAATCTTGTGAAGAAGAAAGAACCTGCATAATAACACGATAATCTCCTATGGATGAGTTAAAATTTTCATAGTTATCATTAACAATTGATTGCAGAGAGCTCTCTAATGTATTTGCTGCTTCTTGAAATGCTTCTAAGTCATATGATTTCCCAGAGTTCCTTGCCTCCATTAGTTCTAAAGCCATTTCTACTGGATTGTATCTTTCATCTTGGACAGTTGGCCATTCCATATTGACTCTTTCTAAAACGTTTCTCAAACTGTAGTTTGTTTTCTCATTAGTGGAAGGTATTTTGTTCCAGGAGCCAGAAGTTGCTCTATGTTTATGTGATCTGACTGGAGCCAAAAAGCTGTTCCCTTTCGTACCTGTATTGTAATTCTTGTTGTAATTATTATTATAATTTTTGTTATAATTATTGTTGTGATTGTTACCATAATTGTTTGGATTATTATTGTAATTATTGCTATTATAATTATTATTATTATAACTATTATTATTATTATTATAACTATTATTATTATTATTATAACTATTATTATTATTATAATTATTATTATTATAATTATTGTTATCATAACTAGTATTGGCGTTGCTACCTCCATTATTTCCATAACCGCTATAATTATTATCATCATAACTGTATTCGGCATATTTGTTAGACGAGTCGGAAACCGAAATCTGTATATTAGGAGGCATGTTATTAGGCATATTTTCTGGCATATTAGAAGCTATATTAGCATTCATAGTAGAATTTCCGTTGGGATTTCCAGTAAAATCGCCATAATTGCTAGCGTTAATATTATTACTGGTAGAGTTTGCTACTTCATAAGGATTATACTGATTTTCTTGGTTTACTAGATTTTCGCGTCTCTTTCCTAATTCCTCATCACTGTCACTTTCATTTTGCGCCTGAACAAAATTTTTCCTGTAAGAGAAAGCCATTTGTAATTGTATTTCTTATTTTTTGCTTTTAATCTAGCTTATAATGCTTAAGCATGTAATGAAGAGTCCCCAAAAATAAGAAATAGTTTATAAAATGCTTAGTTAAATGTTACTATCCCGATTAAATTATAAATAAATCAATACTTGCGTTTCAATTTTTTTTCCTGATGTCGAAATATAAAAAAAAAGTTTAACTTTCCAAATTTTGAAGTTTTCTAATAAAAAATCCAAAATTTAAGCAAAACCCCAACACAACTAGTAATAAAAACGGCATATAATTTAAAAAATTAATAAATAAAATAAAAAAATAAAATTTTCAATGTAATAAGAGCTTTATAGAAAATAATTTATATGTTATAAATACATCTAATAAATTGTAATACAATAAAATTCATTTTAGGTCCCAATAAGTCGGCTATAACTAGGTTTATCAAATTTAGATCGGTTGCTACGGAATATTTACTCCGATTATTGTTCTACAGTAATTTGAACTTTCCTTTAGAGTCCACACAGGTATATTAGTTTGTACACTCATACTTCGTGATAGTATAGTAGTTTTATTTTTGAATCAATTTTTATTTTAAAACTCCCATCTTTATTTTTGTAATTATTTACAACCGTATCTATAGTATATAGGTATAAAATACATAATCTACTAGTTCCATTTGCATTACTGAACCGTAAAATCAATATCTAGAAAATATTTTTTTTTTTCTTTTTTTTTTTTTATTGATGCTATTTACAAATTTGTTTTTTGATATTTACTAAATTTTTCATTAAATAAACATATCTTAAGCTTAAAATATATTTAAAAATACAATATACTCACTCGAGATTACGTAGTTGCTCACCCACTAGATAAATATCATCTCGTACCGTGGTGCGCCACACTGCCCATTTCCGCCATAGCTTGTAGCTCAAATATAAAATCAGAAGATGAAATAAAAACACGGGATAACTAATTCTATAAAAGAAAGCAGACCTCTCCTCTGCAGTAATCTTTCCACCTTCAGCTAAAATATCATTTAAAAAATTAAATTTTGATAGGAGATAAGGTAAAGATAATGGAATAACAAGCAGGGAAATAAATGCCACAGTGCATGGCAGTATAACATACTTTGTTGCAATCCAAACATCAGGTTTATACCATCCATTTGCCCAAACTCTTCGCATGGTCCTAGAATAAAACGAATTCTCATTTAACGAGCTTAATGAGGCAAAAATTTTAAGTAATAATACTCCAACCGCCCAATCTTGAGAAAAATAAAAAAGTAACATAGAGCCCTTACTATTAGATGCTTTAAAATGGATAGCAAAGTATAAATTAAAAATATATGCTGTCAAACTTGGCATTATTAAGTAAAAAAATGACCAAACATAAATCAATTTTAATAATTGAAATACAAATTTGCCAAATAATCCAATCGACCCATACTTCGTTGAACTTCCAACCGAAAATCGAGAAAACATTTGAACCAATTGAGAATGATTAAAGAGATAATATTGATAACAGTAAAGAATGCCAATAACTAACGAACAACCCAAAGTAAAACAATGAGCATCATGTACCGTCACACCTTTAGATAAAATATCATTAAATACTACTCTTCCAAGGAAGATACTTGCAACAAAAAATATTCCAAGAAATCCATAAACAACCGTTCCAATCAACGATAAAAGTATAAAAATGCGATATTTAAATGCTGGCGGCATGTAAACAACAGTATAGTCATTTTTTTTAAAAATTTCTGCAAAGCCAACGTTTCCTAATGGTTTATCATCTTCACTAACCGGCAAAAATAACTTAGACGTATCTCGAATTGAAGTATCGGAATCCGGTGCTCGTACAAAGTTGCCATCACGAACAAAGTAAACTGAAGTTTTTGTAAAATCCATTTCCGTGATTTTCACTGGACTATTACATAAAGCTTCTATTTCAGGTTCCTTTATACTTGCTAAAGTAAATAAATTAGCATAATGTAAAGACCCCATTTCGGACTGGACGCGTGTGCCCAATATAAAATCTGTTAGTCGTAACAAACTACAAGCCCTTATAAAAAAATCCTTCAGCTTACTCTTTATTAATGGCATAATGCTAACATTTTTATACATTGAAATTGCAAACAAAAAGTAAACAATCAAATCAAGTGGAGAGTCAAAAAGAAGTCCAGAATAACTCATATGTAAAGGGAGTAACCCAGGGAAAAGAGAAAGAGAAAATGTAACTGAACCCATACATCCAACTATCAAAATAAAATATATAACAGCTGAAATAAGAATCCGTTCAAGTTGAGTTACTAAACTCTTACGAAGAACATCACCAATAGGATGGAAATTTGGATCATTTTGATCGCGGATAAAATATAACACACCTGGTCGAACGATTTCACGACACATCGTGACAAATAATGCTAAATGAAACATGAAGCAAGTACCGCAAACCCAATGAACAAAGGCACTTGATATCGGATTTTTTAAAGTAAATAAAATACGAGAACCTATAGAAGCATTTTCAAATGCAGATAATGTTGCCATGTCAATTAAAATTCCACAATATACAGGGAATACTGAAAGTTCTAAACCCATTATGAAAATAACTTTAAAAATGTATCCAATCTCTATCAAAGCCTTGATAAATTTATCTTCCACCGGGCCAATATGATATCCCTTTTTATAGAAATATCCTCTAGAAGAAACATAAATATTTCCTAAAAGTATTAAAACCAAATAACCCGTTATAATTGCGGCAAATCGATCTGTGTCAGTTAAAGGTGAATCCTTATAAAAGTGTAAGACATAGTTCCATGAACGTTCTTTTAAATCTAAAGAAACATAAGACTTTTTATAGTTCAAAAATAATTCAAATATATTTGAAAACTTGTTATCAGCAAAGTTTCGCCAAAATTTAATATCAATATTTTTAGGAAGATAAGAACCCGTCATATAAAATATAAATACTAAAGTTTCACTGACTATGCCAATGAAAAAAGAAATAGTGCTATCAATAACAAGCTTAAACACCAACAAAGGCAATATAAACCAATTTAACGATAAAGAAGACAACAAATGCAAAGGAATGGTACCAACAATAAAAGGAAAACATATAAAGACAGTCAGTACCAAATGTAATGCGCTAAGTGCAAGAGCACTATTCCTGAAAAGATTGATAATTGGACCACGAATACCAAAAAGTACAAAAGCATCATCTAAATCATTTAAAGCTTCTATATCATCATCATTAATCTCATTACCATTGTCATTTACAATGTTTACATTTTCTGCAATAACTTCTTCATTATTATCAATAATCACTTCTTCATTATTGTCGAAAATAGCCTCCTCGTCATTATCAATAATTTCCTCATTATCGCTCTCATCTTCATTATCAGTCTCCATATCATTGTTGTCAACTGCACCAGGCCATTCCACAACTTGTTCTTGGGCATCTTGGGCATCTTCCACACCATTCCCATCTGCTACAAGCAGATCATATCCTAAAAAGTTTTTACTTGTAAAAATTGGACTATTTGCGGATGTACGACTTAAATTTGACAGTTCACTAAAATGAAGTGGAGAAGCATTAGTCAAACTAAAGTTTATAATATGACGCAAAACATCTTCGTCATTTGTTAACAACCGGGTTGGCTGAGCACTAAGCATGAATTTTTTGAAACCAACATCAGACTTAGAATTAAATAGAATATCTGAAGACGAACCAGTTGTATTCATATTTAAAAAATATTGATCTAAAGGCTTAAACAAATTTATCACATTTGTATCGTTATCATTAGAACTAATAACTGATTGGAGTATATCAATAAAGTCTTCTACTGAGGATATACTATTGTTCAAATAGTCATTAGAAAAAACAAAGCAATCAACTTCTATAGGAACCCTGGCTGAATACAATAAAGGCCAATTTTTATCATCAGCTAAATCGCCATGATTATTAAAAAAAGCGGTATAAATAGAAGTTCTAAGGTTTAAATATAAATGTACTATTCCTTCGTAAGGAATATCGAAAGGCGCTCTCTTTTGAGCTAAATTATTTATAATCTGTTCTGAATCTGACCATTTAGTCGCTATAGATTTGCTTAATCTTGCTGCATGTTCAGAATGAAAAGTGTCAAAACTCGAAATTGCTGTTGCTGGCAATTGAGAAATAAGCGTTAAAATATGCGCAAATTCAAAAGAATTAACACCGTTTGTTCTTTCTAATGTTTCTAATTCAGATTCTAAAAGTCTATAATTTTCTTCTATGATTTGTTTTGCAGCTGATCCAGGAACTAATTCTATTTTTCTTTGGATAATATTTTTGTGAATGTTTTTACGATATGATAACGGTATATTCATATCTGGTTTTTCTGACAAAATGCTTCTTAGAAGTATTTCAAAATATTCTGCTGAAATGTCAGCTAAGCCTAGGTTATAGTCATTATTGGTAGCTTGATTAATATAGGAATTGAATTGAATAACAACATTCGAAGATTCTAAATGTATTGTACCACTTCTTAAACCAGATAAATATCTGTCACAAACATTAACAAGTGTTTCTCTTGCTTCACAATATTGCTCGTATGTCAGTGGTGAAATAGGTCTTTTAACAAATCTAAGCTTGTGGGATGAACCAACAGCAGATGAATTTTGTGGGAAATTTAATAAATCTTCTAAAACCTTATTTGCTGTTTCATTATTTACAAATTGATTTGCTATATTACTTTCGTTATTATGGTTTAATTCCCCATTGTTAGGATATTGCTCCGGTACTATCGGATCATTTTGAATAGGATTAAAAATGTCATTTTGTTCAACAACGCCATTGGCAACATTAATATGGGGTTCAGCCTGTCGATTATCTTGATGAATCGGCTCTTCATCATTATTTTGATTCCGATTCTCTTCTTCATTCACTCGTGCAACAATTCTATTCAGTTGCATTTCAACCTGATGCTGTCGTTGAAATTCGCGGATCATAAAATGATTTCTATTGCGACGTTCAAGTCTATTATGGAACTCGATATTAATTTGGACATGTTCGTAAACCCATTCTCTAATTAAAAAAAGAACCAATGCAAACAAAAGTATTGAAAACGTGATTACTTGAGCTTCTAATAATTGAGAAGGTAATCGTGCAGGAGAAGATGGATAATCTTTAATTTTTGAAGAATCTTTTAAAAAGTAAAAATAAAAAGAAAATATTTTATTTGAAAAAATAGATGAAAATAAATTTGACAAAAATATTCCAATTGGTCGTAAAAGTAATTTAATAAATCTTAATATAGAAAAAAAGAAGGAAAAATTTTTTAAATATTTGGAAGATTTTATTAAAGTATATAAAGAAATTATAGGCCTTGATGAATTAGAATCCAGAGAAGAATTGAATGAAGTCTGATTTAAAGTAGAAAAAGGATCGATGGTATTATTGGAGACATATACGAACAACGGGGAAACGGTATAAACGCGATTATAATTTCGAAGTGCGAAAAAGAAAAAACTTCGTGTAAATAACGGTAAAAGTACGAACCACACAAACAATGCCAAAACACTTCGTAAATGATATAAGGTGGCAGAAAAAATCGTGGAAATTAATTTTGGAATAAACAAATAAAATGGTATAGAAACTGGCATGTTTTCGGAATAAATTTTTTGGAATGAAAATGGTGTTTTACACAGTTCACAAATTGGTTTCTTCTTAGATGTACGTAACCATTCGGCTAAACAATCTTGATGCACATATCGTATAGAGCCAGAACATTTACAAGGATGGAACAGAGGTTCATCGGGAGTTCCTTCACCTCGACAAATTCGGCAATACTCCTCTGTACTCATATCTTCTTCTTATTGTTTTACTTTACTATTCCTTAATCAGACTTTCACAAAAATAATCTTTTTTTTTTTTTTGTACCTTAAATAAATAAGCAAAATATCCTCTTTATTAACAAGTTTAATTAAAAAGTAAGAGATTTAATTTGCGTTTTTGTATAAGACAGCAAGTATCAGGCACCTATCAAAAATCAAATTGTAAGATTAAATTTGCTAACAATTCTGTCAATTGTTTACAGTAGTTCCTGGGAAGTTAGTGGCAACAAGAGATATAAAAAAATATAATACACTCATACATACATTCATACATACATTCATACATACATTCATATATTCATATATGCATCTGTCAAATGCGTTTAAGAACAAGTATAGACGATACAATTCTGAATACGGTGGCAAATTTTCATAAAATATAATTAAAGGGATAAAAAATGTTTTAATAATGTTTGTTTTTTTTTTTCTTTTGCTCTTTAAGCTATGCGCTTTTGTATGCGTTTATGTATGCTATATAAATAAAAAGTTTAAATAGGTCGGAAGTGATTCAATTTCGTTTAAAATAATGTCTAGCGTTAAATTACTATAGCTATCTAGTCACTATAGTAATATCAAACGTTGTCATAGTATCTTGTAAAACAGGTTGTTATGACAGATGTTGTTATGTCAACTGTTTCTGTGCCGACAAAAGCAGTCCTCACAGACACTCAACTCGAAGCAAAATTTTCAATCACAGTTATTGATCCTTTAAACTATCTCTGATTTACAATTTAAAGAACAAGAAAAATCGCCGCCATGACTGCGATTGCAAATAAGGTAAGTGAATAAGAGTCTATATATGATTCTGTACTCTGTGTATAGAATGCTTTATGTTTTGTGTTTATTAGCTGTTTTTCTATTTGTTTGTTTGTCTATTTTGATTGTTTAAGCTATTTTGAATTTATTATATTGATTCATACATAAAAATTTTTTTATAGTACAATATTGTATATTTTTTTTATTATATATTATACAATTTACAATCTTACATTTCATTTTCTTGTTTATTATTTTTTATCGTTACTTGTTTGTTTTATTTTTTTTACTGTCTGCAATGTCTTTTTATTTTTTGGTATATTGCATGCGTGCATCGCATCGTGTGTATGAATTATGCAAAATTTTATGTTTATTTTTTTTTTCTTTTTCACCTATTTGTTTCCATTATTGCTAACTATTGAAAATCAACGCTTTCGGATGCGTTTTTTATTTTACTTTTGTTTAGTTTGCTTTACTAGGTATGTCAATAATCAAATTCAATAGTGATTAGTAATGCATTTAAGTTTATTACTAAAGACAATTGGTGGATTAGTAATCTATCGAATGTACTTACTAATTGCGATATCAATATTAGTACTGAACCATAATTCATTGTTTTCTGCATGAATTTGACTGTCATATTATAATATATATACATATGTTAAGTATTAAATAAGAATATATGTACTAACATTAATTAGCTGACGATGTGGAGGATGTGGAAGCTCCAGTTACTAAAGAAGTAAAAAAACAAAATCAAAAAAATGTTAAAAACAAAAAAGCAAATGTAACTACTGATCAAAACTCAAAATTTTTGAAAGAAAAAGACTTAGGATCAGCTGCAAATAGATCTAGAGAAGGACCTCGTTTTCCTAAAGATGGATCTGGTAAGCGCGGATCAAATTCTAAGCGTCAATTCGATAGACATTCAGGTTCAGATCGTGTAGATACTGATAAAAAACTTGAAACTTCATGGGGTGGAATTGCTCCTTCTACCGAACTTGCTGATGAAATTGATGCTGAAAAAATTGCCTCAAGCGAACGTGCTGAGGAAAGAGCTGAAGATGGTGTAGATTTTGAAGCTCAAGAAGAAACTGAAGAAGAGGCTGAAGCAAGAAAACAAGCAAATGCTTTAACATATGACGAATATCTTGCTAAACAAGCTGAAAAGGCTCTTGAGCTCAATGCTGATTCTCGTCGTGCCGAATCTAGAAAAATTCATTCTCCTGATGGTTCTTGGACTCGTGTTGATGCAACTTCTACTGAAGGTAAATCTGGTGTAGAAGGTGGAGAATTTGACGGTTCTAAACATAAATCCCATAAGACAAAAGCTCGTAAAGAAAAAGCTACTATCGAAATTGATTTTACTGAAATTCCTGAACCTACTCAATCTAATAATTATCATCGTGGAGAACGTGGTGGACGTGGTCGTGGTGGTCGTGGTGGTGAACGTAGTGAACGTGGCAACCGTGGTGACCGTACCGAACGTGGTGAACGTTCTCATAGAGGAGATCGTTCTTCCCGAGGAGGTGAGCATCGTCGTGGCGGCAATAGAGACAACAACAACAGATCTTACAACAATAACAATAGAAGATCACGAACAGCTGCTCCCGCCGTGAAATTAGATTCAAAGGATGATTTCCCTTCCCTTGTTTAAGGTGACAATAGTTGAACAATCACATAGATTTAGATAATTCTTATTTTTAATCTTGTGTTGCTTTTATTACTATTTTAATATTTGCTATATTATTTATTTTATATCATTTATTATTATTCTTTTGTTTATATTCTTTTCAGAATTATTCATAATTGTTTATTTGTTTTTTCTTATTCCATCTGCAATTATTCACCTTGAGGTACATAAAAGTTATTTGATAATGTAAATATTTGTTTCCATGGAGAGAATAAAAGTTATAACGTTGTTATGGATATAGTATCCATAGTGATTATGTATTTGTTCTGGTTGCTTATCACTATAGTAATAATGTTTAACTTTTTAGATAGTCACAGTAGAAAAAACATACCATAGTCTAATAATAACAATATATTATTGGACATCGTAAATAAATAATAAAAACATATACTATATAATAAGGATATTAATTTATACTTAACAAAATGGAGGGTTCTAGATTTGGGGCAATGAATTCATTAGAAGAAAGTCACACAGTAGAAAAAATTCCTACAACAAGAGCAATTGAAAATGAAAATCCAGTGGCAAACAGTAAAAAAAACACAAATGACAAAAATAATAGTGCAGAGATGCTTTTATTTAAAAAGAGATTGGAAACTTGGGAAGATGATTTATTTGAAACAAAGATGAAGGTTGCTCGACAAACATTTGGAATCGGTGAACCAATTAGGCGTGGAATGGAACTTGAAATTATAAGGGCAGAAGATAGAGTTTCGGGAAGTGAATTATTACGTGATTTTACATCTAACGCACATGAAAGTGTTTTCAATAGATTTGAAAAGTTTAATACGAATAGCGGTCAGACATCGATATTTGGATGTTCAAATGGTAGACCAAGTGTTCATCAGGATATACTATTAAACAGGGATACAAAACTTGACTGGGAAGATGTCTTTACAGGTAGCTCGTAACCATATTTATTATGATATTATTTTTTTTTTTGTTTATTACTATTATTTTCACATTTTATTTTTTTTTTTTTTTTATAATGATTTAT
>JAKTQT010000179.1:37667-48995 GCA_030579355.1 Botryozyma nematodophila | reverse complement strand
AAAGTATATGTATGAATATAATTTTAAATAAATCGAATAAATCGAATAAATTTAGCAATTATATTATTAAACTTTAATAAATAATATTAACTCCTGTGAAACCCTAGGGCAGAAATAATTAAACTCAACCCTGGTCTAATAATAATAATTCTTAATCTGGGTACTTACGAAAACTTGATATATTTAAACAAAATTTATTTTATTCTTTAACCCTAAACGACTAAATACAGTTATTAGTTAAAACCCAGGGATCCCATGTATGGAAAACTAGTTTATTATTATTATTTATCAACTATATATTTTAATGCAACATTCTAATATAATCACTACAGATCTCTATAATTTTTAACTGAAGTATTTGGAATCCAATAGGATTATGAAAAATTTAATCCACAATAATTACTTAATTTATATTTATTACTATATTCATATACTATCTACTTATACAACATTAGAATCTATTTGTAGTTAAGACCATACTATTGTAATTATAATATAGCAAAGTTTATTAAAGTCACTGTCCAGGGCCTTCTAGGAAAACCTTTGAAACCTGATGGGCTATCTCGAGACGTAACTTTAAAACTAAATTTTCAATTGTAACCTTATCTTGCCCTGACTTGACAGGATTATATCTTATAAATCTATCTACATCTTTTAAACTATTTTTAAAATTCTCTTCATCTTCTTCCCAATTTCTTAATCCTCCTAATAGAACTATTAATTGCTGGGTATCAAACACAAGGCTACTATCAAAATTAATATCAATGTTATTATTTTCTTCACTATCATAATTCTTAATTGAAGTTGTTTCGAGTATTCCAAACACATTGTAAAATAATAATCCAATTAATCTCTTTGGTAAATATGGAAACGTTAGCAAAGATATTATATAATTACCAGCTGATTTTAAATCTCCACTATCCCTGTGTTGATAAAAAAGTATTAAGACCATTAGAGGAGATAACACTTCCCTTAACTCTTTAGAGCAGTTTTCCGTACTATTACAATATAACAAAAGTTCTTTTTTTGATACATCTTCTATTTGTTTGTTGTTTATTAATGTTTCTTCGAAATATTTCCATAATAAATCTTTAGCAAGCGTTTTGTTCCCATTCTCTATAGCAAACTTAATTGCATCAATTTTAAAAGAGTTTGAATAAAGGTTTCGGCTCCATGTCTGCAGTTAGTAAGTATGTAACAAGTTACAAACATAATTACGTGCATAATATTATTATGCTTTAATATGCAATGTAGCTTCATATTTAAAAAAGTCTTTCTTCACAAACACAATACGTTAATAAATATACATGGATATACGTATATTTATTAATACCTTAATGTAAAAGAAAACAATAAAACATGAGAAAACTGCAATTAAAACAACCCCCCTCCCTCTCTGAAAAAAAAAAAAAAAAGAAAAAAATCAATGTCTACACAAAAATCTATTACACATAAGCACAAAGTTTCAAACATAATTGAAAAATTATAGTTTATCATGTAACATTTTTTTGGATGTATAATTTTACTCACCCTTGATATTGTCAAATACTCCGCTTGAAGTCCCAAACGCTTACAAATATCCAATAGTTCGTAAGCAACTTCTGTGGACTGTATATTATACCGAGTTATAGCATTACCTATAGCATCTGTAGCTTCATCTAAATCTAGAGAAATGAGATAATCAATTCCAAAAAAAAAGGTCTTTGGATTTGATAAACATTTGACACCATGTTGTAATACTAGCCAATCCCTTATGCCGAGATTATCAGACAAATCTAGATAATCAAGTAAAAGACCATGTCTTTCACATAAATCTGCTAAATGAGCCGCGACACATAAATCTAAACTTTCAGTCAAGGCTAAAAATTTTGCAATATTACCCAGTAAGATATCAGAAACAATAACTTCCCATATTACACTCATATTTAATGGATGTGAATTGATCGATAAATAATAATAATGCGATAATTGGTTTATATCAGAATCATGTAGTAAAAGTAAAGCAGCAACATTTTCATACCAAGTATTCGATAATTTGATTATTGTTTCACTATCTCCTCTTAAAATCATTGTTAAATTTTTAAATCCTCTTTTGATATCACGATTTTCAATATAATCAATATCATCATCAAGCTCTATAACCTGTGCTCTCCAATCTAAATATTCTGATGAAAAAGTTTTAAATGAATTAAAATTAAATGTTTGTAAAAGTAAAATTATAACTTTTAAACATTTAACCGAGCTAGGATCAATAAGTTCAAATCCTGCATCATTCAGCGTGTTTGCGCATGGTCCAAAAAGACCTCTTAAAGCGCAACGATAAATGTAATCCCAAAAATATGGATATTTGAGTGGCGGTTGACACATCATAATTGCCTTTGCTTCTTCAGTTGATGGTTCTGGATCCGTTTTATTTACCCATTCCATTAGACCTTTTGTTATACCATCTGGGTGCGTATTAAAATAAATTATTCCAACACATTCTGAAATTACAAGCGCATCAACTAGATCATTTGTCTCTAAAGAAGGTGTATTTAAAATTAACGAATTTACAATTTTCAACATAATTTTAAAAAACCTAGGTGAAAAATCCTTTAAAGTACCAGGAGTGTTTGGAGCAATTAATTCATTTTCATTTTCATTCAAGCCTCTTAAAGGTATATCAACTTCATTTAATTTTTCGTAAAAATCATGAAATTTACTAATTAATTTAAAATAATCATCTTTATTATAGTCATCAGTGCTTTTAACCAAAAATAATTCATTTTCAACTTGATTCTCAATTTTATTTCTTCCATCATTGTTACTCTTATTCGAAATCCACATTATCCCATCATTTCGTAAAGGATGAAATTCAAACTTTATCGTGCGACCATTCTGTCGCCAGTCTGATAATTTTCCTGCCTCAATTGGTGCATTAGGAATATAATAAACTAATGCTTTTTCAACTTCATTATCATTTCGATACTTGTCCTCTTCATCAGAATTATTGTTTTCAATTGTATCGATCGTGTCTATTTTATTTAAATTATTCTGGAAGCCATTATTTTTAGCAAACTCTGCACTAAAATTAAATGCCATTGGAGTCTGCAATGGTTTTTAAAAATAAGTGATAGTATACTTATTATATACGATGACTCTAAATAGTTCAGAGAAGGTTTTACTTCACAATATTGGGTTTCTGGTACAAAATATACACGATTACAGTATGAAGTATACTATTTAAGACTATTGTCATAACAAATATTACTGTAACAATTAAGTTGATATAGTGATAAACTATGTAAAGAGGCGTTGTCACCGTGATTATTTGCTCTACTATTTACTCTAATTATTACCACACTAACAAATAAATTAAATAAATTAATTAAAGAAAAGAATATAACAACTTAGAAAAGTAGCTTAGATTGTACAAACAAACGTAACAAGTAGAAATAAAAGAAAAAGAAAATAGAAAAACTAATAACCAATAATCTAAAAAAATAATACCTAAAAAACTAAATAAAGTAAATACTGAGATCTTCAAATTCGTAATAATATAGTGTGTAAAAATATTAGAAATAGTTAAAAATTAATAAATTAAGAAAGTTGCACATTGATCATAGTAACATAATAAGAATACAAATGCGAAAAATAAACAAAACAAAGTAGATAAATAAAGTAGATAAATAAACAAGATTAAAGAAAAAAATAAAAAAGTTATTATAAAAACACATTGTAGAAAAAATATTATGAGTATATTGTAGAAAAAACAAAAAAAAGAAAAGAAAGAAAAAATATAAAAAAATAAATAAAAACAAGCCGCAACATATTGTATAATTTAGATCCACAAATAAATAAAGAAGTAAATAATAGTATTTAAATTTCGATTTTTTGAATTTTGAATTTTGAATTTTGAATTTTAAATTTTAAATTTTATATTTATTTATATTTTGCTGCATCCATTTATTTTATTGAGCTTCATTTTATTGTTCTCATTCAATTTCATTTCATTATATTGTATTGTATTAAATTTAATACAATAATTATTTGGCTATTTCAGGAAAAATAGCAGTATCATTTTCCTCAGCGCGTTTCATGAGTTCTTGAGCCTTCTTGATGGATATTGTAGGAGTAACGCAAGATGATATGACAGGAACTGAATCGTCACGATCTATTGTAGCCTTCATTAAAGCACCCATCCAAGCTTTCATTTCTTCTTTAGTATCAACAGCAAAATAATGAACTTTTGGAACTGTAAATGTTACTCCTTTCCTCGAACCAGGTCCAGGTGGCATGATTTTAAAACAATATCTACCTGATCCAGTTCCAGCGGCATATAAAGCAATAAGTTTATCTTCGCCATCAGTTAATGGGAGAACACTATGGCAATTAATATCTATAAGACCTTTTTCGCGTACATCCTTTTCAGAGACAAAATAAGATAATCGTGTGCCATTTAGTACAAAATAACGCGATTTCCATGTACCCACTTTGAGTGCTCCTGCTCCCTTTTTAGACATCCATCCATAAAAATCAGCATCTTTTATAGCTTGTTTAGGAGTTATATCTCTAATTCCTTCTAAAAATGCGGATGTGTTCTTTTTAGAGTTTGATTTTTTCTTTAATGTTAACTGTCTTTGCCAATCACTTCCAGATAATGTAGATGAAGAATTTCCATTTTGAGCCGAATTTTTATGTACTAAAGAGGTAGAACTTGATGGGTAAAAAGGAACACTATGATGGCTATTCGTAACATTTAAATTTGGAGTTAAACTTGAATGGGTATTGTTATTAGACATTGAATTACTTCGAATAGTATTTTTGGTTGCAGTTGCAGTTGGATTTGAGTTTTTATTTAAATTATTGTCTTTATGTGAATTTATGTTTCCATTAGCACTTATGTTTGTAATTGAGTTTGTAGATACGTTTCCGACTGTATTTGAATTTGTTATTTTTGTTGCAGTTCTAGGTGGTGTGTGAATCATGTTTCCATGAAAAACATCACTTGATTTTCGCCTTTCTCTGTCTCTGTCTCTAATTTGTGTACGAAATACACTTGTAGTTGGTGAAGTTGGACTTTCTTCATACACTTTGGATATACCCCCGATTATTGGGGTTACTGGTTGAGATTCTGTACGCTCAGTAGAAAAACTTGCCTCTGACGAATGAAGGGGATTAACAGCTACTCCTGAATCTGAAGTGTGCGTACTGCTTGTTGTGTTTGGATGATCATTATTTGAAATATAATTTGAATAGTCCGAATTCAAGTTTGTATGACCGTTAGAATTGAGAGAAGAGGTTGGATTTAAATTTGAAGAAAATCTATTATTTGTCGATCCTGGAGAAGATAATGGAGGTGAAGATATATCTGCAGGATTGGGCGATAAAACATAAGAGCGAAGTCTAATTATTTCTTGATGAATCTCAAAACGAGGGCCAAAGATATTAATATCTAATTCTTTTAAATGATTTAGTTCTAATGCTAACAATGTTTTTCCGTATATTTTATGTTTAATAAAGCAATTACAAATGACTGGATCAAAACCTAAAGATTCAAAATGATTAGAAACTTGAGCTGGGGTCCAGTTAAGTATGTCATAATTTGGAAGGGAGTGTGAGTTGTTGTTTTCATTGTAAGATACATTAGGAGACAATGAGTGGACAAAGTCAGTGTTATTTGTTGTGGAGTTAATTGAAAGGTTTGAGTCAGTAGTTCTCAAAGCATCAATCGCATTTTCAATATCATTTAAAGTTGCATCTACTGAGAGAGGATGTTCATTGAATGTATGGCTAGGTTGGATATAGTTTTGCATATAATTTTGATTATAATTTTGGTTATGATTATGATTTTGGTCGTGATTTTGATTATAATTTTGATTATAGTTATGATTTTGATCATGATTTTGATTATAATTTTGATTTTCATTTTGACTATAATTCTGATTTTGATTTTGATTTTGATTTTGGTCTTGGTCTTGATCTTGATCTTGAATTTGGTTATGAGTTTGAACGTGATTTTGATTATTTTGTCTTTGATCATTATGGTCATTTTGAAGGTATAATGGTGATACTTGATTCGAATTTTCTATGTTGTAATGTTTCAGGTCGATTTTCGAATGTTCTCTTTCTATTGATGGAATAAAAGGAGGTTCAGTATTTTCATTAGAGTCATTTAACACCAGACTTTTCACCGTTTTATCGAGATTCGTTTCATTAGCTTTGGTATTATTTGTAGCTGTATCATTTGATTTAGATATATTGTTTGGATTTATATTAAATTTATTGAGAATATCAGAATCCATAGGAACAGTATAAATATGTGGAAACAAACCAGCCATTTTTGTTTCTGTATTTAAACCAAGAAACCAACCATCACCAAATCCATCATCGGTTTCAAGTACTTGAATTATTGTTCCTTTATCAAAACTTACCTCATCTTCTGCTCTTGCTGTAAATTTATGTATTGCTATTCTTTTCGGTTTGTCCATAATAACTATATCTACTATACACTATTAAATAGTGTATAGTATAGATTAATTAAAAAAAAAATACAATAAAATATAATTTCAAAACTAAATAAGTGCTGTATATTAGTTAGTACCTATAATAATAAAAATAATAAAGAAATAATCGTATTAAATAACAATAATAAATAAATAAAAAAATAATAAATAGTAAACAATAATGTATGCTAGATAATGATTTAAATAAACTATTAAATAACAAATAACAAATAAAAAATAAAAATAAAATAGCTAATTAATTAATTAATTAAAAAAAAATCAAATAATAAAAAACAAATTGTAAAAATAAAAATAAAATAAAATCAATAGTATAATATAACAGCAAAGCTTACATAATAAATATTCCGCAACGATTATATAATCTGTTATTAAAGGTTAAAATAGGAAAAACAAAAAAACAAAAACAAAAACCCACTGAAAAAGAAATTAATAATTAATAATAAATATAATAAAAAATAAAATACCGTAAAGCAATAAAAATGAAACCAGTGCAAAAAATATCAACAGTAAATAACAAAATAAATAAAATAGCAACAAGTTACAGTCTGCGATTTATACTATGCATGTATACACACATATAAATATACATATACACATATAAATATACATATACATATAATGTATGTACACTGTACGTATACAATGTAGGAACGGTTGCTATGGTTTATTCTGTTGTTATGCAGTTAACGAAGTTTAACAAAAATGTATTACTATATACTGAATGCTTACTAAGTTATGCAGGTGTATTACTAATATATTTGCACTAGCTCTTAGTATTTTATTGTAGGATGAACTTGTTATTTGCAATTATGTGCACCGTGTATAATATTATATTATTTTATTTTAGAATATTATACCATAAGCAAATTATAATAAATATCATAAAATTTATTAAATATAATAAACCAAACACGTTGTACAAACAGATGATCTATTTATATACTTAAAAAAAATTCAAACTATGACAATATTTAAAACTTTAAACATCAATAGTTCTTTCTGCTCCTCTGTCTGTTTATTGTGCTCTTACGTTTCTTGTTTTATTCCACATATTGTGGTATAGTCGTACAAAGTAATGCTATGTAGTTTCTAATTATATAATACAATCTTTGTCGTCGAATATACTGTTACATAATAACACGTAAATAATTTATAATTAATTGCTTATAATTATATAATATTTTCACTCGTACCTGTGTACCTGGGAGTAAAAAAATACAAATATGTATGTACAATTAGCTAACAAGTTATATAATTTCGCATGTAGCATAAATATATTCTTATTATTAGTAGTAGTAGTATTAATATATATACTAGTATAAAGATTTTAAATTTTCTGAATTTAACATATGACTATACATAATATTATTACTATATGTTATTTGCTTTTATTTATTACTGTGTGAAAGTACTGTTTTTTTTTATTGACTCTCTAGTAATAACTTTGCAATCCAACCATAGTTACCCTGTCTGCGTTGCTGGCAACTAAAATCTCAAAACGTGTTCTTTGTTTCTACTTTTTACATTTTGTCTGCATTCTTTATATTTATACGACATTTATGATTATTTATGTTTTAATTTTTAAAAATACATTGCCATTACACATAGTATCTGAATTTATACAAATTATATTTATTTATACAAAATTTTTTCTAATACTTTAGTTAATAAATTTACACATTTATTTTTTTTTTATTTTTTTTCACTTTTATTTTTTTATTTTTTTATTTTTTTGTTTTTTTTTTTATTTTTTTTTTTTTTTAATCATATATTTTCCTCTATAGCGTACGCAAAATTACACTCATTAAACACACATCACTATAACAACGCCACTAATCTGAAAATCTGAAAATCTGAAAATCTCTAAATCATCTCAAAGAATTAACAATTTAATTTTTATGAGATAATTTATAATAAAAAGAAGGTATTTTAAGCAAAATTGCTGTCTTGTTTTTTTGATTGTATACGGTTGAGTTTATAATCGATTTATACAGCTGGAATATACACGTAGGTTTTTATAAAATTAAATATTTATTTATACAATTTCATCCAGTAAAAATAGCTAAATACATTAAATATAAGTATAACTAAACATCAATAAAGAGTTATTTCAGAGAAATAAATAAGTACTGATAATTCGCCTATGCATGGGTCTAGTTAACTATCAGCATTTTCGAATGACGAATAGTTTTTATATATAGTATATCAATGCAAATAATATACAACATATGATGGTAACAATATATAGTAACATACATAGGTACCGTACACAAATGCAAATAAACCACAGTATACAATATATACACACTTGCACAAATGTAAATAAAATACAATAAAAATTCACATATACATAAACTTTAAATACGTCTGTAACATGCGACGTATTTGTCACCTCCATTTCGAGCAACTTTCTTGCCCTCTTCTGTATCATTCAGCATTAACTTGACACACTGATCATTGCTCTCCCATTCTTTCGAAAGTCGGTCAAATAAAGGATGTAAATTTAAATGCTCAACCATCCATAAATGTAAGTCATATACATCAGTAATCGTATACAATACACCATCTGGACGTAAAATGTAAGCATATTCTGATAATAACTCGTTAGTGATAATTCTCATTTTATGCTTCCTTTGTTTAAAATGTGGATCAGGAAAACAGAAAAACATTTTCCATAGTTGTCCTTTGAAAAAAAAATTCGGTAAAAATTTCATAGCGTTTCCTCTCAATACCGCTATGTTGTTATACTTTGTCTTAGGTTGAATATGATTATCAGTTTGCTCGTCAATTTTTTTTTCTCCATCCATATTTTGGCATCGTAGCGCAATAATCCTATCTTGTACATATTGTGTCACCTGTGATCGAATTTCCATTCCTAGTATTAATTTTTCTGGAAATTCGGATGCTAATGAAATTAATAACCCACCAAATCCACATCCAATATCTGCAATTTCAACTTTGTGCTGACCTTTACTATTAATGCTATTTCCACTTTCATCAAAATAGTAAGGATATAGTTTATGCCAATTCATTTGACTAGGATTCACCGGATAATCTAACATATGATCTGAAAATGGGTTTGAATGGGCTCTTTGTCGATAGTATTTTTTCTGTATTATTAGTTAGACAAATCCAAATAACTAGAATCATAAATTAAACTCACCTTTGGTAATTTAATTTCCTCCTCATTTTTAAGATCAGCTAAATCAATTCCTGGCTTAATTTCTCCAAGTATCTCTCGTTTTTTCTTCTGCTTTTCTCGATATTCTTGTCGTTTATGTTTCGCTGTTGTTTTATCTACACCTTCTTTAGAATCCATTGGATTCTTGGACTCTTGCGAGTTAATTGACAATTCATTATCTGCCGACATATTTTAAAAAAAAAATTTAATTATGTTTCATTTAAACCAATAAAAATAATACCTAATTGTATCAATCCTCAGTTGGCCAAGTTTTGTTATCTGTGTTTTAAGTTGCTTTACCTGATCAGGAACTTGTTTTACTATGTATTATTAGTACCATACAAACCGGGTAAGTTTTTTTAAACCTCTATGTTTTTATCATATCAAAGGATTTAAAACTCATTAATGTATAAAACTAGTTTAAAATTATATTTACTTGTATTTTCCTTTATATGTTATAATATTTAATTAGAAATTAATAAATGATTAAACAGTAATAAATTAAAAGCTCTAGTATATACTAAAATTAATCCAAGTTAATAATTGTGTATAAATTTTATTGTTTGTGTTTATTATTTATTTTCATTTAGTATAACTTTATTGTTATTCCCATGGATCCCCGTTGACTCTAATGTTATTTGTTCTTTTATTTTTATTTTCATTTCACTAAAATGTAAATTCATTATCATAATGTTGAATTATGCTAAAGCACTTTCGCCCTCTTGCGATAGTGAATAAAATTCGCTGTTTTGATCAGCTAATAAATTCTGTGGCGTATCGAATTCAACCACTTCTCCTTTTGATAAAACAACTATACGATCAGAATCCATAATTGTATTTAATCTGTGTGCAATTGTGAGAATTGTCCGATCTTTAAATTCAGAACGTATTGTTTGTTGAAGAACTTGATCTGTTTGAACGTCGACAGCAGCTGTAGCTTCATCTAATACTAATATAGTTGAAGGAGTTAATAATGCCCTGGCAAGTGATACTCACTGTCTTTGCCCAGTAGAAAAATTAGATCCATATTCTGAAACAGCTGCATCTAGTCCTCCTTCCATTGCAGAAATATGTGAGACTAAATGTGATAGTTTAAGGACATGCCATAAAGTTTCATCAGAATGAACATGCTCAGGATCTAAATTATCTCGAACTGTCCCTTCAAATGCTTGCGAATCTTGCGGAATGATAGCAAGCCTAGAGCGCAAATCTTTAAGTCCTATGGTTGATGTATTCAAGCCATCAATTTCAATATGTCCGCTTGCTGCTTCAATTATTCTAAATAATGCTAATGTAAGTGAACTCTTTCCAGCACCAGTGCGTCCAACTATTCCAATCTTTTCCTTAGGTTTAACATCTAGGCTTATATCTTTCAAAACTAAATTAAGTCCCTCTCTATATCTTGCAGAATATTTCTCAAAGCTTACATGTCCTTTGCTAGGCCAATCTGTTGGTGGTCTATTATTAGGAATCACCTCAGGCGCTTCAGGTTTTAAATTTGTATATTCCAGTATACGTTCTACAGAAACAATATTAGTTTCAACATCAACTGTCATTCTAACAATCCAGTTTAATGATTGTGTTATTTGCAAAGCATATGACATAGAAAGACCAACTATTCCTGGGGAAATAGAAGAATAA
>JAKTQT010000179.1:25228-37647 GCA_030579355.1 Botryozyma nematodophila | reverse complement strand
TTAGAATAGCAGCGAGGAAAATAATTACTGATCCTAAAAATTCTAAACGAACAGCTAACCATCTATTTGCTGAAACCGAGGGAAAATATGCAGACATATTTAGGTCAACTGCACGTTCATTAGACTTATTGAATCTATTAGTTTGATCGTATGCACGAATTGTTGTTATTCCTCCCAATGATTCTTGAAAATGTGCATAAATAGGTGATTTAGTAACTGAATCTAACCGTTTCAATTCTCGAGAGGTCCTCAAATAGAATCTTTGGTAATAAATATATAAAAATGAAAGAGGGAAAATAAATAAAAGGAATCCGGGTGTTGAGTATGAAATAACTATAAGAGTAAAAAGAACTTTAACTGAATTTGCGAAAAACATAGAAAAAACTCGAGAAAGAATCTCGTCTACTTTGTAAATATCAGACGAAAATCTATTTAAAATTCTCCCTACCGGGGTAGTTTCAAAAAACGACATCGGAGCTCGAACTACCGAGTGTGCTAAATTGTTATGAAGAACTGTTGCAGATTGAATATTGCAAAAAATCCAAAGAATAATTGTTTGAATAACAGTACAAAATGCAGAAATAATACCAAAAGCAAAATAAATTCCTAAATATTTAGATGCGTGAGCATTAAACCCTAATTTGGTATTAACTTCCGCCCAGTGTTTGAGCCATACGTTACCACCGACAGAGATAGCCATAGAGCAAACCAAGAATAATAAAAATGCAACAACACCATAAATATTTGAAGCTTTTGCATACTCTTTATATACTGACCATTTAACTTTACCCTGCTCTGACACTTCTTTGTTTTGTCCAAATTTTTGTACTTCGGTAATACCATTATTTTCTAAATTTTTTATCGTAGGAGGTGAATTAACAGAGCCATTAAGATTTTTAATTTTCTTAGAAGTAGACTCACTAGATATAGAATTACTTGTACTTTTCGTATTACCATTTTTCAAATTTTGGATAGATGAAGCAACAGAAGTAGAATTTTTAGAAGATAAATTAATAGAAGAAGCAGCAGTACTAGGTGGCGCTGATTTTCTTATTCCACCAAATTCTTTTAATAAAGCATATACTTTTCCTTTCTTAGACACTAATTCATCATAAGTACCTAACTCGGATGTTCTACCTCCTTCAAGCATTACAATAGACGAAGCAATATTAAGAACATTAATATTATTAGTCGCAAGCAATACAGTTTTATTACCTAACATTCCAGAAGGTCCTAAAACATTATCAATTAGAGCACGACCGACATGTTGATCAACAGCAGAGAGAACGTCATCAAGAATATATAAATCAGCGCGCGAATACACAGCTCTTGCAAGTGCGACACGCGCTTTTTGTCCTCCAGATAACGAAATACCCTTTTCACCTACTTCTGTTTGGTCGCCATCTGGGAGAATTGAGAGATCTTCCCCAAGACAACAAGCTTTGATTGTTTGCTCATAAAAGGCTTGATTAAATGGTAATCCAAAAAGAATATTATCTCGAACAGTGGCATTCATTATATAAGGTATTTGTGAGGCATAAGCAATAGATCCAGCGACAGTTACTTGACCTGAAGACTTATAAAGCATACCTAAGAAAGCTTGACAAAGAGATGATTTACCAGATCCTACTCGCCCAACCACACAGCAAAGCTCACCTGCTTTCACATCAATTGATATATCAGACAATATAACCTTATAAGATGGATGACGTTCCCACAAAAATGAACCATTTTTTATTGAGGCAACTACTGGTCTTGAATCAGAAGAGTTTGCTGGTTGTGCACTAGAGAATGGAATGCGCGTGACGGCATCTTTTTGAAGTTCTTCAGCTGTGAGAAACTTGGTAAGTCTAGAAATTGCAACAGATGCTTCAATAGCAGACGTAACAACCATAGGAATGATTGCTAATGGAAAGGAAAGAAGATTAAATAAAGCGAGAGCAGGAAAAACAATATCAGTAGTAAGTGGTTTTTCATTGGTGTAAACAAAAATTGCAAAAGTAATGCAAGAGACGAAAAACGGAGTACAATTCCATAAAAAATTTGTAAGAGCTTGCCAAAGACCCATCTTTTTTAGTGTAACTAATTCTAATTTATTTCGCACATAAGCTAGCTTCTCTAAAAATGGGGTTTCCCAAGAATAAAGCTTAACTGATTTTATATTTGTTAAGAGTTCATTAGTAAGTCTCGTACGTTCATCCTTATTGCGCATTTGAACCTTTTGTAAAGATTTTTGTCTACGAGCAATTAAGGCATTACAGGGAATCATAATTATAAGAATAATAAAACCAGCCCACATAGAATTACCTAAAAGTTTATAAAGACTGACTAAGCAAAGAATAATTTGGAAAGGACCAGACCAAATCGATTGGCCATAGGTAGTAAGGTCTTGTAAACGCTGAACATCAACAGACATTAAATTTACAATATCACCAGTTGTTTGCAATACGCGAGCTTCATTCGAAAGTCCTAAAGCTTTTCTATAAACTGCAGCAGTTAAAGATGATTTGATATTCATACCAGTTCTAAAAACTCTATGAAAATATTGATGTAAAAATGAAGTTTGTGCTACAGCAACTACTAACATTGACAAGGCAATTACTACACCTTCAGCAATAGGAGGCTTCTTATCATCTGAGGGAGGATATTGATAAGAGGTAACAAATATAATTAAAAGACGCAGTAAATAAGGTTGAACAAAATTTAAAACATCTTGAAAAGACTTAAATATTCCACCAATAAAAAACTCCCAACCAAACGAATATGTTAAAGCCATAAATAAAGATGGCTTGTTTTTATGATTTACTTGGTGTTTCCAATTACGTTCAAACGCATTATATGTAATGTCTGCCGTATTCTCATGTGGTAATTCAGGTAAATCATCAGCAGTGAGATAATGTTTGTAGCCGAGCTTCATTAAAGGAGTGATCCAAGAAAATGAAAGTCTAGAAAAAATGTTTGCAACTTCGTAAGGAGGTAAAGAAGACTTACCACTCGTTGCCGTAATTCCATAATGATTATCAGTTGATGATGATAAAGCAATATATAAAGCTCGAGGATTCTCGATTAAAGATTCGGCTAATAATACAGATATAGACGAAAATAAGTATAAAACTTGAGTGGCAAAATGGAATTTAGAAAAAGTTGAAGTTGAATGAAGACGTAAAGCAAGATTAATTAATTTTAAGAATGCGAACGAGGAGTTGAAAAACCAAAAAAATAATAAAAACCCAGATTGAACTAAAGGTTGATAATAAAGTTCCAAGAAATGAGTTGGTAATATAAATACAGTGTTCAACAATAGTAGTGAGAATGGTACTAAAAATGAAACATCCCAAGATATTGTAATAGTAAAAGTATTAAGTATTTGTATTATGAAAGCAGATACAACTAAAGCTAACCTAAGATACAAAGAATGTGTAAAGGCAGGAACAACTTTTGGACGTCTTAAAAAAATAAATAATTGAATAGAACCAGTTATTACAATAAATAAAGCTAGCAAAAGTCCTATTGATTCTGTAAAACAAGGAGTTAGATCACCATGTTTTAATGAAAAAGGACCCCATCCTTCTTTACTAGAACATGATAAAATTTTACATAAATTATTTGAAGATATTTTTGCTATTGAAAATAATATTGAAGAATTTTTTATATCCTTTTGATTAAGGTTATAATTGTAGTCATTTCCTCCGTTTTGAAACAATAAAGAATTGTCATCTTGATTTAATTGTGATGAGGTTGAAGTTTTTAAAATATCATCTAAATAGCTATTTTCAGACAAAAGTCCAAATACATTTTCTCTCTGATACTCCATTATCAGAAATTATTAAAGCTTTTGTCTCAATCTTAAAAAATAGTGAATGATTTCTAATTACAAATTAATTCTATTCCAAATTTTACAAAATTACAGTTTCAAACTAGATGTATTTAAGCTAATATCCAAAAAGATGATTGAAAATTAATAAAATACTTAGTAAGAAACTGTTTATAAAGAAAATCAACACCAAAATAACAAATAGTCAAATTCTAAATCTTTTTGCTTTCTAGTAAACTATCAAAACTAAAATAGTAAATACAGGTAAATACAAACACCACAAGTAATACCAAACACAATTAAAGAAACCTATTAAGGAAATGATTTATAAAAAAGCAATCCGTAATAAATTTATTTGTTTTGTTTCTCCCCAACAGTTCTTAATGTTTATTGGTTAATAAGCTTATTTTGTTTGTGTATGTGAATGTGTTTGTGTATGTGTATATGTATTCTATTTAAACGTATAAAAACATTTTATAAAGACTATTACATGAGAAAAAAGAAGAATAGTGTATTAATAATATTAATAAGCGGTATACTAAAGAGGCAGTTACAAATTAGGAAAATAAATTATTGTTATAGTGACATGTCTCCATAGAAACAGTTTTCTACATAATGTAAACAATTGAATTCTATAGTTAACAAAAGTATTATGATTTCACGAACAGATCGAGCTTGTATGATTTGTGGAATAATTCTCCCATTTCAGGTGTGGTTTAGTTGTTTTATGTGTTGTGTAGTTTGTCATTTGAAGTATTAACTTTTAGGAATTTTCACAAAATGGTTGTCCAAACTGTGAGAGTTTATTAAATATTGCTGGCTCTGACTTAGTTTCAGATGTAACCTCACAATGTAGGTTTTAGGTAAAATTATTAAAGTTTACTATGATTAGTTTTCTAACTATTATTATTATTATTATGATTATTATCAGCATACGAAGGTATTGTAGCTTTAGGTGAACCTTCAGAGTCTTGGGTAAGATTTCTTCCATATATTTATTTTTAATATTTAAAATTTTTTTAACATCGATTATCAATACTAATAACATAGGTGGCTCGGTGGTTAAGAATTGATGGTTTTCAACCTGGAGTGTACGCAGTTAAAGTCAATGGAAAATTACCTGATGATTTAGTAAAGGAATTGAAAAGCAAAGGCGTATTTTATCGACCACGTGATGGAAGTGTGAACGAGTAGATATTGTTTGGGTAATGTAGTAAATAAATGTAATAATGAAATTCAATCAATTTTAATGTTAATAATAAACACAAAGATGTATAAATTAAAATTAAAAATAAAAAACACAAAATAGATTAAAAATTTTCAAATAACTTGCAATATTATCTACTTTTAAATTTTAAAAATGACAAATTTTGTACTTCTTATATGTTAAAACGTCTAAAAATAAAATATTAATATATTAATATCTCGCACATGAATAGAATTGACTAAATGAATAAAAATACAACGTAAAATACAGAAACAAACAACCGAACTAGCATTATAAGAAAGTGAAGAGAAATCAATTAAAGTAGAATTAAAATTAAAAATGACACAATAAACCAAATTAAATAAAAAAAATAATAATAAAACTAACAATAATAGTATGATAATATCGTAATAATTATGTAACATTCTCCTTAGTTCCAGCGGCTTCACAAGCCTTTTTCCAAGCATCAGCTTCTCTCCAAGCATTTCTTAATTCTTCTTTTAACTTTTTATTTTGTTCGGTCAAATCTGTAATGCTTTGTTCAGTTATAAGTTTTTCTAATGTCCATTTTTCAATATTTTGTGCTTCCATAGACTTTAAGCGTTCAATATAATCAGCAGCGGCTAATACTATTGAACCTTTGTTTTTATCATGACTTGGTACAAGTTTTGCTAATCTTTCAATACCAATATTAATTGTTTCTCTTCTTTTTCTTTCAACTTCTTTATGATTATCACGCTTTTGTCTATGCCATTCTTCTGACCCTACCAAGGGTTTATCTTGAACTTCGTGAGGCGAATCAGTACGATGATTATGGCCAAGAACAGATGAAGATCGACCAATCGCATTACTTGTTGACATATGTCCATTATGTATTTGACTATTATTATGATGAAGATGATGCAATGAGTCTGCGGCGTTGTTAAATTGGTGTAAATGTTGTGCTTGTTGAAAAGAAAGTTGTGATGAAAATATATTTGAATTTGGTGAAACAGATCTGCCCATATTTTGTGTTATATTTTGGTTCTGGTTTGAATTTTGTGATTGATTCTGACTTTGATTTGAATTTGCACTTGAATTTTGATTCTGATTTTGTACCTGGCTTTGACTCTGTACTTGAGCTTGAGCTTGTGCTTGAGCCTGTGCTTGTGCTTGCACTTGACCTTGATTTAAATGTGAATGAAGAAATTGCATATTTAAACTTTGATTAGGTGGAAGTCTTGTGAAAGAATTCGATTCAATAGATTGATATGAAGGAAATTGTGTTGTTTGAAAAAAATTAATTGTTTCTTGATTATTTGGATTCTGATTATCAGTTAAGTTTGAAAAAATAGCTGGGTCTGAATAGTTTGTATTGTTATTATTTGTACTATTCGCACTGCTTGTATTGTTTGTGGTATTTGTATTTTCTACATTTGCATTTAGATTTGAATTTGAATTTGAATTTGTACTTGAATTTGCATTTGAGTTCGAGTTCAAGTTTGAATTTGAAATACTATTTTCCGATTTATTTATATCATTTATTTGACGCGTATCAGAATTAATATTATGTATATTATTTATATTTTCAATACCATCAATAGTTTTTAAACGTTTAACTTGTTTTTCAATATTACCTTTAGATCTTCTAACACGTGATTGTGATTGAGATTGAGATTGAGATTGAGACTGTGATTGTGATTGTGATTGTGACTGTATTTCATTCTCTAAATTGTTAGATTCTATATTTTGATTGGAGTTACCCTCTCTGCCAACGATATTTTCAGTTTCATTCTTACGTAAATTTTCACCAGAAGATTGGAAAATATGATTTCCATTTGAATCTTCATTTAAATTTTTATTAGAATTTTCATCAGCTTTAGAATTTTTAATATTATTATTTATGTTATCATTATTATTTTCATTATTATTTCCATTATTATTATTAGCGGTTGTTCTGGTAGTTTCTCGTTGTAAAACTGGATCTACGGTCACGTTATTCATAGTGGGTAAAATATAAATTTAATTTCTGTAAAAGAAAATTTAATATAGCAAGTAAATAAATAGATTAACAAAACAGAAGGATAAGTGACATATGTGGTAAAAATAAATTTACGACAAAAATAAAAAAAAAATGTATATATATATATATATATATATATATATCACACTAATCTATTATTAAATAAGTTCCCTAACAAATTATTTTTTTTTATATGTTTTTTTTTTGTTTAATTTTTTTTTTTAATTTTGTATTTTTTATTTTCCCTCTTCTTTCTATATAAAATTAGTATTTTATGATAATTTCTTTTTTTTTAGTAAAAACATAAATTTACGATTAATTTATTGTAATAATTGCTTATTAATAAAATAAACACGTGATTCGTATTTTTATTGGTACCCTAATACTATTATTTACTTGTTAATTAACAAATAAACAAAACTAAACCGATCATGGGGAAGTTTCATTATGTTGTGTAATATAATTATGTTCCATATTAATTGACATTGAATGTTTAATTTTGCATAATATGATATTTAAAATAAATTAGCTACCTGTAGAAAAATTCATCACGAAGTAATGATATAAATTTAAAGCAAATTGTAATTTTATGAAATTTTGAAGTTTTACTGACATATAAGTACAATATGTAAATATGTAGTTCAAGTATTAATAGCATGGTAGAATAAGATGGAGTAAATATGGTTACCAAGACAAATATAGTGTAATATAAACAACAAAACTTGGAAGAATATTATAGTATAACAGGATAGAATACAGTATAAGCTAACACATAGAGTATGATATACAATTTATATTGTATAAAGTGATTTAGTATATAACAAAATAAATATTTTAAGAGTATGTAAATATTTAAATGTAACTTAATATAATATTGAATATGAAGTAAATATTCATAAGTATAAATATTCGATAAGTAATGTAGTACTTAATACAGCAGAATATGATAAAATATAATATAGTATAGTTTAAAATAGTATAATAAACATAATAAATATAGCAAATATAATAAATACAATAAATATAATAAATACAATAAATATAATAAATATAATAAATATAATAAATATAATAAATATAATAAATATAATAAATATAATAAATATAATAAATATAATCAATATAATATAATAAATATAATAAATATAATAAATATAATAGCACATAAAAACCAATCACAACATTCTGGCCAATAAAAAGAGACCAAGAATTGATGCTCTTTTGACGTTGTTTGATTTCATTTTGACACTCTTCTGTAATTTGCCAATTTAAATTATTTTTCATTTATTTATTCTATATTATAATATAAATTAATAATTTATAGTACTATACAATTATTTTTTAGTTCCATTTTAATTTTCTCTTATTAAATTAATTTAATTTTTCCTTCATTCCGTACATTCTCAATAACTGGTCATCAACACATAAACACCAAATGATACGTGTAATATTGACTAAATTGGTGAAATCATCACTATGTTTGTAATTAATATGATGTATAATAAACATAAATATAAATAGTACAAATAAATATTAAAAAATAAATAGTAAATAGTAAATAATAAATAATCATCAATATTTATAAAATAAAAATCATAGATAATAAAACAGTAATTATGCTTGATAAAGAATCATTAGAAGCTCTTCATCATCTCGAAAGTGTCTTGAGAGTTCGTCACATTTCTTTTGTAATCACTTTCTCCTGTACTGCAAATATAAATATAAATAATAACAATAATGATGTAGTAGAAACATGGTCATCTAAGGAACTTGAATTCGTAAATTATGATACAGAATGCGATACGGATTCAATTTGTACAAATTTAATATCGAGTCCAAATTATAATATTAACACATTTGCTATAGATACCAGTACTTTTGATAGTAATCTTCATAAAAAGAATAACACGAGTTCGAATCTAGATTGTAACAATATTTATAAAAATTATACCAATTTTTCAACTCTACAAACCAATCAACAACAGGAATATTCTGAACACATTCAAACCGGTCTTGAAAGACCGTACCCGGTTTCATTTGACAAGTTAGAATCATTACCAAAATTTGTTAAGTCGAAAAAATTTTCTTATAGATATCTACCTCTTTATAAGAAGGAAATTGTCGAAAAACTAATATTATCATTATTTTGCGAAATACAGCAAAACACATGTAAATTTATTGCAAAGAATTGGATTAAAACTATTGAACCTAAAAAGCAAACAAATTATCCTTATAATAAAGGTGATTCTTGTAAACCAAAATGGTGGCCAGCTAATATTAGACATAAAGAACCTGACCATCTTTTAAAAAATGAAAGAAACTCTCTTTTAGCCGGAATTATCATGTCACCTTTGATTAAAATTTCTACTTTGAAACTGTCACTCAAGAATTCTAATTTTATTTCTGCAGGTAAAAGGCAAATTTTAAACGAAATTTTCTATATAGAACAAATGCGTCGTTTCAATTCTTTATTAATAATTGCAACAAGAGTATTTTCCTCTTCCTTTTACTCACAATCAAATCACTATCTTGATTCTAATCCTGATTTCAATTTTAATGTAGAATCCTCACAATCCTCTTTAAATCATTCACATTCGAACTTTTCTCCCACTTTATCTGATTCAACTCTTTCATCTGTTTCACCTTCATCTGCTAATCAAATTTCTAATGAAATACCAACTTTTAAACCAAATCAAAATTATTCCTCAGAAAATGATCCTCATACAGTCGATTCTCATACAGATCAACAATTTTCATTGTATCAAATGCCATCCACTTTATTATATCAACCATCTAACTCATCACACCAAAATGATGACACATTCAATATGAACTCGGGATGTCATAAACAACAGTCTCAGCAATTCAGACAACCACTAAGTGAAAAAAGCTATAATATTGAAAATATTCAAAAAACAAACTATTCAGTTGAATCATCAACTATTAAAAATGATTGGATTTCAAATATTGAAAGTTTGCCGACTTTAGCATATTTCTCTCCCTCAAAAGATTCAAATTATAATGATTATATCCATAATAATAAATTAAACCAAATAGATTCTCCATTAAAACTTTCAAATGAAGTTGGCTTTTTTGATCAATGGAAATACAAAAAACATAAGGAAAACAACAATAAAGATAATCAAAATGATCAATTGTTTCATAAACTACAGACCTTTAGTACTCATAATTGTTTATATCTTTCACAACACTATTATCAAAAAAAAAAATCAAATTAATACTTGGCTAAACTATCTCTACCCTTTTTGGTATTTCAACATTACATATGAATCTTTCTTTTGTTTAATTATATAGTTTTAACTTGAAAAAAACTCATTTTGTTTACAATATAAAAAATATAATAATAATATAGCATTCGATATCCATTTGCTTTCAGTCATGTATATACACTGTTATATATGATAATGAGAAAAATGTTAAATTCATTTTCATTTTCATATATTATACTAGTAATATTTTGTCTAATGATATGCTTTCATAATTAACAGACTTTAAACTTGCCACTTTCATTGTTTTGATTTACAAACAAAGTCTACCAATATCGATTCAACGCCATAATTCATTAAATAAATCAAAAAAATCTCCTTCAAAAGAGATTTAGATTAATATTCCCTTTTAACTTTACTATTTACTTTAAGATATAAAAATCTTAAAACACAACCCTAGTCCTAATAAGTTGAACCTGCAAAATAAAACTGTTACTATAGCAATATTACGATTACATAGTAAATAAGATAAAAACCGCAAAAAAACCATGGCAACAAGTTTAATTTAAGAAAAATTTGGTTTTTTTTTCTTAAGCACCGATAGAATTTATGAGATTTCATACTATTTTTATAGTTTTCTTTATCAATTAGAATACTTTTTGTAATACTTGTGGCTTATAAACATATTACTTTTTGTTTGTTTTACGTTTTTGTATACCAATTTATATGCTTACAGACAAAAGTTTTTTTTAACGTAGGAAGAATTATTATTGATTTACAAACAAACTAATATTAAATCTGTTTATAAAAAAATATTAAACTTTTAAGAACTTGTATGAATTATTGGAAGGATAAAAAAATTATTCGAAGCGTTTTCGGGTTTGACACTTGTGTTTTGTTAACATTATTTTTATAACTCTTTTTATTCTATTAAGCAATTTCCCACAAATGCACGAATTCCATTTTTAAAAAATTATATTTCTTTTATTATTATTATGTGTCTCTTGAAAAATATATCTATATACGATGGCAATGTTATATTGAAGCGCAGCGCTATTTTTGAGAGCAATTTTTTATTTAAAGAAGGGAAATCTCAATTTTTTTATCTACATCTGGCTAAAATTATTATTTTTTTAAAATTCAAATTCAGAGTTAATTCGGTAACTGGATTAGTAGAGCGAAATAAGTCAACTAATTCAGAAAACTATTTAACCTTGAATAATGTAGTTAGTAAAGAAAAACTCAATCACCCCGTTTATCTTTTAAAAAAGTCATTTCGTGTACAAAGAATATCTATTAAAAATTTTAAAAGTTCCCATGCGTTTTCAAATTATAAAAGTATTCAAAGAAAGCAACACTTTAGTACTCGACACGGAATTCAATCAGATCATCTTAATGAACTTGGATCAGTCGATGACTTGAAAAAGCAAATTAGTTTTGACATAGCATTTTTAGAGGACTTTGTTACCAGTAAAAAAAAAAAAAAATTCTCAAAGGAAAAATCTGAGTTACATATTTCAAAGTTTACTTCTGATGATAAAAGAGCTGCAACAAGTATTTTAACTATTCTTACAATTATCAATAATACTAGTAATTCGTCGGGTAACAATCAAATAGAAAATGAAGAGTATTTTAACAACCTTTGGATTCTTATTTCCAAGACAATAAAATATTGTTTGCTTCATTATCTCAAGGTGGAGCAAAAAGTTATACTTTTATTAACAATTTAAAGGAGATACTTGATTCTCTCCCAGCTATAGAACTGTTTTCAAACTTATCATTTTATAATTCAATTTTACTTCTTTTACAAAAGGATTTATCTACAAATGAAATCCAACAAATATTTAAAATTATAGAATCTTCGCATGGATTGCAACACAATGACTTTTTTCAATTTTGGGATTATGTAAAATATTTTCCAAAATCAAATTTTATAAATATTATCTCTTATATTGTTTCTAATGACCAATTATGGGAACAATTAACTACAGATTTAGGCTTTTTTTTTCGGATATGCAAAGAATGTATAAAAAATAATTATTTTGAAAGTTTCCATCATCTAAGTGGATGGTGTGAAGAACTATCAACCAAGCATGAAAGAACGCGGGCAATTATTTTTATGATTCTATTAGAAATTAGTCGATATTCAACTAATACGAAGATTTTAGA
>JAKTQT010000178.1:26110-44103 GCA_030579355.1 Botryozyma nematodophila | reverse complement strand
AATAACAAATAGAAAAAAAAAAAAAAAAAAAAAAAAAAGAACTCACCCTAGATCTCCTAAAATCTGAGTAGAATATGGCCCTGCAAGCACTCTAGAAAGGTCTAAAACACGAATTCCACTAAGCGGTTGAATCTTATCATCACTTTCGCAACTAGACGACAAACTAAACTTCCGTATATAACGTCTACAAAAAAGGTTTTTATACACAGACTGACTTTTTATTAAATATTTATACATCTCGGATTATCTATTTTGTTCTAAATTATTTCTTCTACTATTTATACACAGAAGTTGTTCCGCTATGCGGGGTATCCTCGGTTCCCCACTTTTTCCTTCATCCCAAGTACTTAAATCTCTACTCGGCTGTAACGACTTGTAAAAATAAATTGTTTACTTCTAGGCCTTGTCATAGTATAAAATATGGAATCATACAATACAAAATCATAAAAGAATATGTAATGTAAAACATAAAACTACGGTAAAACAAAGGTAAAAACTTCTGTATTAAAACACTTAACATTGTATTCAAATTTTAAAACAAATATATATAACTAAACTAAATATATTCTACATCTATAAAAATGATTATATACATCAATGTTAATCTCTGTTTAATTTACAAAATCACACAATGGACCTTGTACACTGAATGAAACTGTAAAAAAAACAAAAAAGAATATGTCCAATCATTACATACATACTGTATGTAAACACACAATAAATAGTAAATCAAGGAAGAGATCAAAAATTACAAAACCCAGACTACCCGAAGATAGTTGGCAACCTAGGATGGCGAGCGCTGTGCAATGCAGGCCCCAAGGTTGGTCTCCAAAAATTTTTGAGCTCCGAAGACGTTTTCAGGTAAGTATGAAGAAAAAAAAAAAGATTGTAAAGGGGAAGAGACCTTTTTATAGTATTCAAAAAAAAAAAACTGGTAAGGACTCAGGGTTAAAAAACAGTCACAATGTTTTGTTGTTATGGCAGTTTGTGTAGTTTTTATCATGGTTTAATTACCACAGCAACAGAATGAGTTCACAAAGTAAATTAATCTCCGTTTAATTGAGAATCTGTATTTACACGTATTTATTAATAAATAATGTATTACAAGAAATTACGAGTTGATATAAACTTTTGGTATTATAAACTTAAAGTATACTATGTCCATAAATCATTATAATGCAAAAACAACAAAGAGTAACAAAAAGTAAAAAAAAGTAACAGAAAGTAACCAAAAAACAACAAATCTACCTTTAAGCATAATCCTTGATGGAGGAATTAGACAAGGTATGAATATTAACAAAATGAATGCGTGAAAGAGTGAAAAATGCAATTTTAAATGTAAATGTAATTGTAAACGTAAATATAAATTAGATGCAGATGTAGATGTAAATATAGTATAGATATACCAATTAAAAAATGGGCTTAGGATCATTTTCTTCGTTTAGAGATGCAAGTGTTTGTAAACCAAGATCCTTCTTGTGACGTTTTGGTTGTGGTGTGCTCGAATTTTGAATTTTTATTGAAGGTACAGAGTTTATACTATTTTTACTTTTGTTTGTTTTCAAAACCTCAATACTATCAAAAGTTTTATTTTTATAATCATTCTGATCCTTATTAATATTTTTAGTTGCTGATATAGGTGATCCAGTTGTGTTTCCTTTTGATAAAGTATCTTTTCGAGTGAGATGTTTTGGATTTTTGCGTCTTTTATTAGAAAACTTATTGATAGAAGAAAACAAGTCCGTAGGATTAAAGCTTTTAAAATGATTTAATTTGTATTCCTTTGATGAGGGATCGTTATTAGAATTTACATCTACTTCACTATCGTCAGTTATTTCGAGATTATTTAAAGGGATAACAAGGTCTATTGATCTAGAAAATTGCTTTGTATGTTGTAACATTTGATCAGATGATTTGGCAACAAAAGGTAAAGATTGCCCTACAGGATTTAAATTAGTAAAAGGGGTATGTGTGTAATAAGAGCTGTTGTTATTTAGATTTAAATCTTGAGTTGATTGTGAAATATTTCTATCATGTATTGAACAAGGTGAAGAAGGGGGTTGTAAGTTATGAATATTGGTACCATTTCCAAGTATAGGATGATCTTGAAGATAAATTCTTGATTGATTAGATTTATTACAATCTGAATCTAAAAGATCATCGTTTGAAGAAAAAGATTCTAAAGAATATGAAGATTTAGTTCTATCTAAATGGTTTTTTGTATCAGATATTATTAAGTTTGAATTTGATAAGCAGCAAGATGGACTTGAATTTATACGTTTATGTGTAAAACCATTTGATGATGATAAAGATATTGACGAAAAGGATGAACAAGAAGGAGGATAGAGTGAGGGAGGAACTAGATAATCATTAGAATCAAGTGTGTGCTCGGATGCTGCTGGTGAAGGAAAACCTGTGTATCGAGATATATGGTTTGGATTTGGTTTTGAATTAGCATTCGAATTAGCATTTAAATTTGGACTTAAATTTAAGTTTTGATTTTGATTTTGATTTTGATTCAATATTAATGATGAGTTTGAAAAACTATTTGACCAATGTTGTGTAAATGACAATATGGATTCTTTTGAGTTTTGAGAATTCTTATCTGCCTTTCTACATTTTTCTGAACAATAGAGCGAATCCAAAGATTTGAGTTGTTTTTCACAAGTGGCGCAATATTGGAAGAACGACATGTTTGTGAAATAATAGAATATTATAAAAACAATATTAAAATATTTGAATAGAATAACTTTTTGTGTAAAAAAATAGTCTTATAGTTTTTAATTATGTATACTTATTACAAGGATCAATTTGAATGAACAGGGTACTTTCCTTTAACTTGAATGATTAATATAATTTTGAGTTAATGATAATTTTTCAGATATCAATCTATTATTTAATATTTTATTATTGTTTTCTTTTTTTGTTTTTATTTTTATTTTTCACTTCTTTATCTAGTTTTATTTTATCTTATTTAATTTTATTTTATTTTATCTTATTTTATTTATCTTATTTTATTTTATCTTATTTTTTTCGTATTATTGTACCTCGATTAATTTATTTAAAAGTTTGAGTCTAATTTCTTTTTTTTTTTCTTATAGTGGAGAAGAAAAATAAAACCGTAAGTATAAATAAATAAATAATAATATAAAAGGGTCCAAAAAGAAAAACAAAAAGATTCAATTAATATACAAATAAACTATAAAATTGCGTATACAGCGTATACAGTAACGCGGGGTTGAATGTATGAGAAAATATATGTGCAAATTAATATAAATTTATAAAAAATATAAGATATTAAATATAAAATACGAGCAGTCTAGATTCTTACAATAAACTGGAAATTTAGTTTAGTGTACTAGTAAAAAGAAAAATTAAGTTCAAATTTATTTAAAACCAATTAATCAATTAAACTGAAAAACAATGTGATAAAATTATTTTAATAAAACATTAATTTATCCAAACTATTAACATGGAATTTTGTTAGAAATTAGACTGTAAAAAATATACTTCTCTATTCGAATCAGAGTCATATATGTCTGTCGTGATTACTGTGATTACAATAGGAAAAAAAAAAAAAACCAAGACTTTTTGATATCTATTATGTAATAAATATATACAGTTAAAAAAACTCAACTAGCACATGATCCGAGTGTGAATTTAAACATAGAATGTAAATATTCTAATTTATGAATTAATAAAATATAATAAATATATATATAAATAATTAATAAAGATATGAAATAATTAAAATATTCATAAATATCCAAAAATAGTACAGTAATTATATTTTAAAAAAAAAATGTTAATTTACTATGTAAAATAACTTTTCATACTCCGCCAAGAAATAAATTAATTTTAAATCCTTCTTTTATTAGTAAGAATTAATTAAAAAAAAAATTATGAACAAATTAAAATAAGTTGTCATGGTAAAATAAGTTTAATTATTTTTAATGCGAATAATATTTTTTTCTTTAGTAACCAAGACAACCTCATTATAATAGTAATTAATTAATTTTATGTATATTATACAGCATTGATATAGAAACGGTTGCTATAAAAAAAATTAAATTAAATTGTACCTTTTTTATCACTTCTGTTGCAACAATTTGCGGCTAAAACGCACAGATCAACATGCTGTACTTTGTTTTACGTAGAGGTCTAGACCGTTATAAAATATTGTAACTATAATATTAGACTTTACTTTACACTATGTAAATTATGTATACTGCGTATACATAATTATACAGTTTACAGTTAATTATTATAGTTACCTTATTCTTACAGTTTAAATCCGTTCACAAATGTCTCGATCATTTGTGACAACATAATACGCAAAAATACGTAAATTACACATAAATTAATAACCACATACAAATAAACAAAACTAACATCATTCGAGATCCGTCTGTAGATGTTAGCTGTATAATTCCCAACCCCTTCTCCACAATATGTACTCTCTTAATTACGCAGCTATCCCTCGCAGATCAAAAGAAATATGTATTTTTGAATAAGGAAATATATCAACAACATATGATGCAAATACAAACAATTATATCTAACCAATAATAATATTAGCTATATTAAAAATTTAAAAAAATTATAAAAACCCCCTAACGCCCCGTATAGGTATAAAAATTAACTGAGGATACTCCTAAGGGTTTCCATAAGAGATTTCACATTATCTCCATAGAAACTCTATATGTGTTTAGAAACGATTAATACACTATAAAGTCAAAATCTTCCGAAATTTGTCAGGAGTTCTTAAAGATGCTCTTACGTAAAACTTATCAACTAAGAATTATTTTATTATTTGTAACATAGCTTATAAAAATAAGCATACAATAAACTTTCAAATACACACATAAAACAAATAAAAAACGCCTTTATCCCATGAACTATGCTGATCATCAACTGTGCGACATGACAAAGCGCTTTTGTTGATTAAAAATATTTTAAAGTCATATCAAATGATGTCATTATTCGTCAGTAATAGACTACACACTTGTAGATATTTAATGTATACAATATCAATCTAAAGCATAATAGACATATACATTCTTTCTCAATAAGAAAATTAAATTCTATATATATTTAGCCAAGCCTCTGAGTGATTTTCAACTAATTACACACCAAATCATATAATTTATCGCCAAAAGCTAATTCAATATTCACAGTTAATTCAAAAACCCCTCAGGAACACCTTTAGCTGCCAATGAATTATCTAAATATCTACCACCTAAAACAGGAAGCCACGTTAATGTTCTGTCGCACAATGCTCGTATTATTTTATATTCTTCTACTGAGTTATATCCAAACCCAGTGACAGAGTCTTTGTAGCGAGCTTTAGAATTTTCATTAAAAACAGAAACTAATGTTGATGGGTGCTGTTTTTCCATCGATGTTAAGATATCTTCATCTTTCTCTTTACCTTCAAATAGAATTTCTTTTATTGCTACATCAGAAAGCTCATTTGGAAAATCTACTAAGGATATTAACGTAGTTGCTGCTTTTACTTTTGGGACTTCATTATCAATAGTCTGAAATTTCACTACTAAGTTTTCCTTCAATTCATTAGTCTTAAATATATGTGCTTCCACATTTCCTTCTGCTGGATGATCTGCCATGCCAGGATTTATTATATTTGAATTATCGTGTTTGGTAGAAACTTGCATGTGTGGATGTCCATCAATTTTATTAGGAAGTTTATAACCGTTTATCTCATTGACATCTGTTTGTTCGTTATATTGAGTTGGATTCGCAATCCCTGGAAGAAGTTCACCTATATTCTTTCTAGTTTCAGATCCATCCGTCGGTGAAATAAAATTATGATTTTCCAAATTATTTATTTTATCAGTTGTAACAGAAGAAACTGTATTTATCGTAAAACTAGAAGTTTCGCCATTGTAACTATTAATTTCCATTTTATTAATTTCTATTTGCGCTTTACCTTTCATCTCAGATGAATTGATAGCACTATTTTCCATATTATTAGTTATTACTTTAATATCATTTTGTATAAAATCACTAGCAATATTTGTTTTTATGGGTTGAATGTTCGAATTATCGTCATTTTCAATAGAATCAAATTTTTTATTTTCTTTAATGGTTGAAATAGTGCTCTCAATTGGTTGGTTGTTGTTGATATTATTTGCTGCAATAAGGTTTTTATTACTTGTATTGTCGATACTATGATCATTCATGTCTTGATTACTATTGGAACTAGAAGAAATAAGATTGCCAGAAATAAAATTAGTAGAGTTTTCGTAATTTATTTGTGAATTGTTATAAATTGTTTGCATATTATCATCATTTGTTATTTGGGAATTGTCATCATTTATTAGTTGCATATTTTCATTGTTATTGTTAAATTTTTTGACATCGTGATTTAAAATTTTATTAGAGTCTCCTGTAACATCTTTGGTTTGTTGATTATTTGCAGATTTAATACTGCTTTTACGTCTATATTTTCGTACCGGGTTAATATTCCTTTGATTATTTGATTGCTCGATTTGTTCAATAGGAATAAACTCTAACTCTTCAATAAATTTTTTTATGGAGGGTACATTTTCTGTAGACGAATGGAATCTTATAAAAGAAGTTAAAGGCTTCCTTTTAGAAAGAAAAGCCTGTCTTTGATTTTGTTTTTTCTCTTCTTCTTGGCTATAGAAATCTTTTAAAGATTGTTTATTTTTTCTTTCGGTTTCAATAGCTTCTGCTAGTAACTCCTCTTGAGTGAAATGATGCGTATCTTTTTTCGCAGCAGAAGCTTTATTTCTTGAAATGATTTTTTCCCTTTTTGCATCCGATTCTTTAAGTCTTTCTAATAGTAATTTCTTACTCATGACAGCAGTAGCTCTTGTTGAGGATCTACGCTTTTCATTGATGGGTTTAAATTTTTTCGATTCGCCAAACGTATGATTTAAGTTATCTTCTAATTTAATCTTTTTAACTTTTTTTTTTATGGATGTATTTGGATCTTTTGGATTTAAAAATTTCTTTCGTCCCTCAGCTTGTTTTCTCTTTTTCGCTTCTTTTTCTTGTTTCTGTAATTCTTTTTCACCTTCTTCATCATCATCTGAATAATCAACTGAAGAATCAGAATCACTCATATCTTCTTCATCTTCATCTATTTCCTGATTAGATTCACTTTGATCATTTTCATCACTTTGATCAATATCTGTGTTGGTATCCATATTTGCATCAATTTTTTCATTTACACTATTTGATCTTTTTCTTTTCCTTTTTAAATTATCGTCTGAAGAACCTTCATCTTCCTGGTCTGAGTTAACATCTTCTTCAAATTCGGAGGAACTTACATACTCGTCATCATCTTCATCTTCTAGAAATATATTATCAACATCAGCATCAGTTATTTCAATAGATTTATTATTGTTGTAGTTTATATTATGTATCGGAAACTCGTTGTAATTCGATGTTTCCGCCCTAAGTAGTGTTCCTAATTTATTTCCAGCATTTTCTCGTTTACTTCTCCCTTCAATTAATGAAGAATTTATTTTCTCTTCTGAGTTTATTGAGCTTTCCTGATTGTCTAGATTTGGGAGATTTTCGTACATGCTGTTTATATGTTATTTGAAAAAGGGAGAAAGGAAGAAACGCAGATAAATAGACAAGAAATAAATGCCAGATAAATAGATGATTATAAATGCCAAATAAATAAATAATTTAAATGCAATAGCAGACCAATAAAAAAAACGAGAAGAAAAAAAAGTAAAATTGAAATAGGAAAGAAAAAGTGATGGAAACTGATTAGTTAATTAATTGTGCGATGGGAGGAAAATAGTTAATAAAAGTAACAACAAATAATAATAGATTCTAATAAATAATAATAGACAGTAATAAAAAATAGTAAACAATAACACATAAAAAAATAACAATATATTATAAAAATAAAACACAATAATATATCAATATAATGGGAATATAGTAGAAAGCAATTTCATCAATTAAAGTACAAAATAGCATAGCAACAATAGGTGGACATAACCGGGTAATTTCAATATAAATATTTTTTTTCAGTTGAGGCTACACATAATACACTATGAATATTTTATATTATATTGAATACTTTTAATATTGATTTTTATGCATAAAATATTTAAATATATATTCCAACTATTATTATACTATAAATTTTATATATAATCTACTATACATATAATTAATTATACATTTTAATACTTAGTATTTTAAATCATCCATAAATTTACATACAAATATAAAATGCCATGACAACGTTTTCGCGTTTATTAATATATACAGACAAGGTTCAGGGTATTATATCGAAAAAATAGCAATTATGGAATAGAATTGTATAGCGTTTTAAATATCAGTGTTAATTTATTTGTTTATTTGTTCGATTTGAAAGTATTTTTTTTTTCTTTTTAAACTTTAAGCATTTATTTTTAACATATACTCTAAAATTAAAAAGTGTATATATTTTCACGCCGTAGTGTTTTTTGCCATTTTATTTAATAAAATCATTTTGTTTATTTTTCGGTTTTGTATTGTTTGTTATTATTTTTTTATTTTTACAGTTAGCGGTAATATGTAGATAATAAATATTTTTATTTTTGTTTTTGTTTATTATATTGTTTATTAATTGTTTATTAATTAATTAATTTCAATCATTTTTATTTTTAATTAATTAATTAATTTTATTTTTTTTCATTGATATTTTTTATTTTTCTTTTATTTATTTTTATTGTATTAGTTTTATTTATTTATTTATTTTTATTTTTATTATTGTTATTGTTAATATTTTAGTTTTTACGTTTTTTAATACTTTTATTGTTTTTACATTTTTATATTTTTACATTTTTATATTTTCATTATTTTTATTATTTTTAACAATTCCTTTTATCCTTCTATTTGTTTATATATTAATCTCTATCATGAAGTAAAGTTTTATCTGCTATATAAAGATTATTATAATACATAGAGATCGGCTAACTATGGTAAGTTATAATATATTAATAGATAGTGAACTGTGATTTTAAAAGAACTATACGGTTAAGATTGATTTATAATGTGATGTTATGTTGTTGTATTGTTATTATCTTATATATTTTAATACAACTATTTTTTAATGGTCAATTATTACTATTATATTTTATGTTATTATTATAGTATATGTATTAACATTTAATACTTATACTTTAATTTATTTTAAACATTATATTAAATAATAATTGTTTATTAGTAATAGCTATTCATTTCTTATTTAATTATTATTTAATTATTTATTAATTATAATTATTCATTTATTTTTTAATTATTATTTTTATTTTTATTTTTATTAATCTTCCTAAATCTGTTCTTCATCTATGCTTTATTTCCTAATTGGTTTGTTTACATGTTTAGATTTGCTTTTGACTACAAAGAGGGTTATTATCACATTTATGCTTTCATTTTATTTTATTTTATTTTTTATTTTTATTTCTATTTTTATCTTCATTTGTATTTGTTATTTCCTTGTTTACATTATTATTATTGTTTGGTTTGTTTAATTTTTGTTTTTTATCTCCCATTGGCTAGTGATAATTCTTGCTTTTAAATTTTGCTTATTTTTTTAATATAAATACTCTGACTTATTACTAACTTCAGGTTTTATACAAACGAAAACAATTGCCGTTGAATAAACCGCCTACGGTACAATCTGAAAATCAAGATGTGAGCATGATTTATTATCTTTACGTATTATATATGTTTTAATCTTCTACGTATTGTCTAGTACTTTATTTTATTATATAGACTAACTCTGCAGGTTTGGTTTTTAAAACAAAGTGGGGAGATTTTTACTTCTTATGACAGCTATCTAGAAAGGTAATCTATTTTAATATACGTATATACCACAATTACACTACTTCTACTACTACTACTACTACTATTACTATTACTATTTCTACATATATTTCAATCCCATAATATTATTTTGACTAACCCCTAGATATGACTTTTTGAACAAAAAACGATTTATTTGTGAGGCTACTGGACATTCATGTTTATCCTTCTCTGAAGCACTACAAAGTGAAGCTTATCAAGCTAAAGAAATTGCTCATATATTTCCCAACGCTTTAAAAGAGCCGGTTTTACGTCAAATACAATTTTCTACAATTTCTCGTCTGGACCATTTAATTGATTCTGTGTACGAAAGTTGTAAAAAAGATTTTTATCCAGGTGAATATGTCATAGCTACGATAGATTCAGAAAAATTTAATGTTTTAATAAGAGAAAAAGCAAAATTTAGTTCCATAAGATTACCCAATGGTGAAATTAGACCATCTTTCTCTAGATATAGGGTCGAGTATGTAAATACTCCAGGTAAGGAAGGTTCGTTAGATGAAAATCAATTATCAAGAGACAGGAAAACTTTTACTAAAGCAATATTAAAATCTTTTATTAAAAATTCAGTAACAAAAGAATCATGGGCTGGTGCACCATGGGTCGTTAAGCCTCAATATGCACAACAATATAGAATTCAGACAAACTTAAATGGTAGTTTAGATTTATCTCAGTCACATCAAAGTCTGTCTGCGATATTATCAGATGAACAAGATCACCAACCATATACTAGTTTAAATTCGATTATTAATTCATACCCAAATTATCAGAGTAATGAGATTTTACAAGATAATCAAAATCCTAAACTAAAACCAAAAACCAAAAATAAAGACAAGGATAAAGACAAAGAAAATGAAAAAAAGACTAAAGAAAAGGATAAAGAGAAAGAAAGAAATAAAAGTAAATCAAGAATAAAAGAGGAAGAAAATAATGAGAATGAAATTGATATAGACAACAACGACAACATTAACAACTACGAAAATGGAAATGACAGTGATGACAGACTAAAGAACGTTAAAAGTAAAACAAAAAATAGAAAAAGTAAAGATTCTCAACCAGATGAAAAAAATAAAAAGACAAAAAGGAAAGATAGTATTAAAGAAAAAAAGTTAAACAATGAAGAAGATCAAGAAAAAAAAAAATTAGCAAAAGAAGAAAAACAAAAACAAAAACAACAAGAAAGGCTTTTAATCAAACAGGAAGCCGCTCGCAAAAAGCAGGAAGCTGCTGCTGCTGCTGCTAGTGAAAAACAAGCAAAGGAAGCTAAAGAAGCTCGAGAAGCTGAATTGAAAGCCAAAAGGAAAAAACTTATGGAAGAAATTCTTCTGCCATATGATGTTAAAAAACCATCAGAAGATTCGGAAAGATTTCCCAATGATATGGAACAACTAGTTGCTAGACCATCTCTTAAGTTTTTAGATGAGGGAGTTGATAATGATTTAATACCTATTGTTATTGAAACATGGTCTTTCCTAAATTTTTTTCGAATTCCTCTTAATCTTTCTACATTTACATTTGACGATTATCTACAAGCTTTAAGAACAACAAATATAAATGCTGATTTTTCATGTGTTATGATTCAAGAAATAAATTGTGCGTTATTAAATTCCATGGTTTCTTCTGAATCTTCAGAAGTGTTAATCACTTTACCTTTGGATCCTGACGAACGAAAAAGAATTTTTAAGCCTCGCGTGAATTCTCGATATGGTTTAGTACAAAATGAAACCCAATTGCAAGATGAAGATGCTAAGTTAGATAATTTATCATGCAAAGAAAGTATAATTCCTAAAGGTAATGATACAAATATTGAGGAAAAAAGTGATTTTATCAAGAAAAAAGATGAAATTAATGATGCTAATAACGAAACAGAAAACTCATTTTCTCAGCAAGACGAATCGAGCGCTAGTAGTGATATGGATGATAATAATGCTGACGAACTTGAGAAAAGAATGGGCAATTGGGTAGATAGAATTGCAAAAAGGCTTTTCAAAAATGGCGGATGGGAGACAACAATAGCGATTTTTTTAAATGAAATTTCTTATGCAATCGAATACAAAGATAAGACTATTCCAATTGTAAACAAACTTATTCCATTAAGTTTACCAATAACTACCGAGACTGTTAAAAATGCTTACTTTTCTCTTTGTTTACGTGATAAATTAACTATAATTGAAATTCTGATTTCGTTTGTAGCACCCTCTCAATTAACCCGAAATTATATAGAAGAATGTATGAATAATTCGACAGAAGTAAGGAGAAATAGATTACAATTAATACGTGATGAACGCAATCTATTAAGCGAGATGAGTGTTTCAAATTTAAAAAGACGGAAATTTATTGAAGCAGAATTAAACGAAACTGGTCAGAGTGGTATAGTATCTTCCATGTCATCTTCTTCACTCACATTACCATTAATAAAATCAGAATTATTATTGACAGATAATATAAAGTCTGAAAATGATATCAAGAATGATATTGAAAATAATAATGAAAATAACATTGAAAGTAATGCTGAAAAGAATATTATGAGTAACACAGAAAATGCGGATGGGAACCAGATTAAATTGGAACATGGTACGGATAACAATGATGTTAAGCGTAATATCAGTAGTACTGAAATTAATAATACGAGCAATGACTGTAGTATAAAAGACAACGAGAAAAGTGGCTTATTAATAAAAAGTGGAGATCATAAAAGTAATAAAGAAATACAGAATAGTCATAATGGAGAAGAAAATTTAGAAGGTGAAGGCGATTATTTGTTGAATGAAGAAATGATAGAGAATCCTGGGGATGAGATATTTAAAGAAGAAAATCCTGTTATAGAAGAAATTGAAAAGAGTTTATCAATAAAGAATAAAGAATTTTCTAATATAAAGCAACAACTAGACAAAGTTAAGAAAAAGTTGGGGAAGATTAAAGAAGAAACATTACTATGTGATGATAGATTACGTGAATTAGATTGCCAAAGAGTGAGACTTTTAGGTAGAGATAGGTTTTTTAATAGATATTGGTGGTTTGAAGGAAACGGAATTAATTTTGGCTCAGAATGTTCTTACCAGTACTGCATGGGGAGATTATGGGTGCAGGGACCATCTGATGAAGATAAAATTATTTTAAAAAATAATTATGCAAGAATTCCTATAAAATATGGCAGATGGTCAGAGGCTCCTATGAATTTATATATAAAAGATGAAGATAATACAGATTTCAATGTTCCTGTCCTTATGAGGAAAAAGTTTGAAGAGGGCAATACTTCTTTAAATTCAATAATGGAGTGGGGATATTATGATAATCCTCATCAAATAGATAAACTATTTAAATGGTTATATCCAATGGGTATTCGTGAATCTAAATTAAGGAAAGAGTTAGAAGCTCATTATGATAGTATTGTTCAAAGTATGGAATCTAGAAGAAAATATTTAGGACATGACGAATTTCAAGAGATTATTGAAGATTTCGATATATTAAAGAATGGATTTAAAACAGATACGCCAAATGGTGTAGTAAAGAATGGTAAAAATGATTTGCTAAATACAGAAAAGAACGAAGATGATTTAAGTTTAAATTCAAATTTAAATTCAAGCTTAAAGCGTGCTCATTCTTTGGTCGGTATTGACTCTAATTTATCTTCATATTTGAGTGATGATAACGGTAAGGAAAAAGATGTTGAAATTGAGCATGGACATGGACATGATCATGAAAATAATGAGATTAATGATAATGACGAAGATAATGATGATAGTTATAATTATATCGAAGAAAATGAAGAACCAGTTAAAAGAGGCCGAGGACGTCCTAGAAAGCGAGCGAGAAAAGAAAGTTTTATTTCTTTGCCAGAAATTAAAGTCGAAGCAAAAAACTTACCTAAATGCTACAAATGGACAAATTTTGAAGCACTGAATAATTTTGGACATTTATTAAGCGAATTTCCGAAGAGAGGATTAGTTAAAAAGACTAAGGAAACTCGGAAGTCTAGAGGTAGAAAATTTTCAAAGTGATTTGTAATTAAGATGGAAGCATTTTTATTTTGGTTTTTTTCTTCAAAAGTATATTTTATTGTATATTAGATTACATTATGTTAAAGTGTTTATTTAGTATTGTTTTGATTTTATTAATTATGTTAGATTAAAATGTTATTGTTATTAAATATTATTGATTGTAATTTATCATGCTATAATTACTCTACGAAAATGAATGCGAAAGTGTCAAAATGGATCAAAAAATCATGTCTTAAAATTCATGTGCAAAATAGAAATTGAAGGAAAACTCAACTTAGTTAACCAGAAACCCAACGTTGAGAACTGACATCTACATCTTGCAGATGTTGTCTAGTTTCTTCTTCATCTACATCTACATCTACGTCAGAGTCTCTTCTTGAAGGAGAAGCTGTACCAGCAGATTCGTTACCCTCCTCTGAATCGCCACAACCACAATCATACAATTCTTCTATATTTGTACAATCAAAGATAGTTTTTCCTAAGCGTTCATTTACTTTATTGTGTACATAACAGCCCCATTGAACGGCATTTTTTTTAGATGAAGTTTGTGGAGGATATTTTTTCAAAAGTGCTTGAAAATGAACAGCACAATCACCGCTGTTTGTTAGACATAGTAACAGTAATAAATATAAAAAAGAACTTACCATGGATATACACGAGAAAAAATGTGTATAAAAGAATTTAACGTTTTTCTTTCGTATTCAGTAGGTTCTTCTGGAAATCTAGCCAAGACGGTATGTAAAAACTGCATGTTAAAAACGAGTCAAGGAAAAAAAAAAAAAGAAAAGAAAAAAGAAAAAATACCTTCCATGTAGCTCTTCCTAGTTCGGCTCTAAAAATTAGTAACATATAATTAAATTATAATAAAAAAATGAAGTAACATAAAAAAAAAAGATAAACTTACTTCGCGGTTTCGTTTTTAAGATGAGGCATTATAGGTTTTCCTAAAGCATCTGAAGGATTATAGTCATGAGCTAATTTCAAATCAGAAACAGAAGTGGACCTTGAATCTGCTCTATTTGCTGGTGAAAGAAAAACTAAAAGAATTATAAAAAAAGCAACTACAGCACTCGTAGAGAGTGCTGAGAATTTTTTAGATGCATTTGATAATGTTTTCATACTGTACTAGATGATAAATGAGAGAAAGTACTCAAATTACCATACGATATACTATATTTACCTTACGTATTAATATTCGATCTAAGTGCAATACTAAAATGAATTAATGAATGAATGTATGTATGTATGTATGTAATAGAATAAACAAAAATAAAAAAAAATAAATAAAAATAAATAAAAATAAACAAAAATATATCAATTAAAATTTAATTAATTGCATGGTTTTCAAATACATAGGAAGCGAAAACGAAATAAGGTGATAATTTCGTATGCTGCAATGACCGTATTACGACTAAATACGGTTAATTGGGTCGTACTTAACTATTTTGAACCGTTTTTGTGTCATGGAAACGAACTGTTTTATGGAGAAGTGGGAATACCGGGAAATTTATTTGCGGTAGTTTGGGGATCGACTTTTAGTGGGAATTCGGGGATCCTATTATTAGTGGGAATTCGGGGATACTGTTTTAATGGGAATCCGGGGATCCTATATATTTGCAATTCTACTATTATTCACTAAAAAAAGATTGAAATTGTATAGATTAGTCTCATTACATAGTACAATAAATACCTCAATAAATAACAATAAAAATTAAAATGGAAGAGGTTTTTCAAAACAAGGGATGGAAAATATTTAGGACAAAAAAGGCGATACTGACATCTAAAGAAATTGATGAGGAAAACAGCAAGTTGAAAATACCATTACCGGAAATGATTTTTGGACATAATATGATAAAAATAGAGCATATTAAGTCCAAATGGAGCATATTATTTAATGGATTAGATGGTTTAGATAGAGTAAACAAACATGGTACATCGGGAAGTTTACTAAAGGTTTCATATGCAGATTCTTGGGTTAAATCTAGAAATTGTGGTAATAGTAACAGCAATAGTCAGAATAATAGGATTATAAATCCTTTTGATTGGACATATACTACTGATTATAAAGGTACTGAAAAAATTTCAGAAATAGAGGGTAAGAAATTAGAAAGGAGTGAAAATTTTGAAATTCCAATAGAAAAATTAAAGGAACCAGATCCAATTTTATTTTATGATGAAGTTCCTTTATTTGAAGATGAATTAGGTGATAATGGTACTTCGGAATTATTTTTAAAAATTAGGATTATGCCAAAAAGGATGTTGCTTTTATGTAGATTTTTTTTAAGGGTCGATAATGTTTTATTCAGAATTAGAGACACAAGATTGTTTATTGAATTTGATAGTAATCTTGTAATAAGGGAATATATTGAAAAGGAATCAGTTTTTAATGATATATTATCTAAAATTGATTCTAATGTTGATGATGTGGGTTCTTTGTTACGCAATTCAGACTGGGTTTCCAGTCAACTGGGAGTGAAGAAAAGGGAGATTGATAGTCTTGAGTTGGCGTGAATGTGTGTGAATGTGTGTGAATGTGTATGTGTATGTGTATGTGTATGTCTACACTACATCTATGTCATTTATACATATGTATATAGATAAATCTGTATACAAATATATATAATTATATATATAATAACGACATAATGATGGTACGTGAGCAGGTTGAGTTTAATGTATGAATACATATTGAATTAATTTTACTTAACATTAAATTACAAATAAAGAGAATTAAATACACATGTGCATGTACATATATACACACACAAAATACATACATATATATATATATATATATATATATATATATACATACATTAAATGAATATACGTATCACTTGCCCAAAACTGCCTTTACAACCCCCAAATCTCTAAACTCACTCCCCTCCAAAACTCTCTTTGACAACTCGTTCAACCTTATATACAACTTTAAAGAAGTAATATTTTTACTGGACAATGACAAAAGCTTATTAGTTGACAAATAAACTCCACACCATGCTCTAGTGTAATTTTCACACAATTCAATACTGCGCGAAAAATGTTTTATTGAATTGATTAATTTATCTTCAATGTTTTCTGTACTGTATAACGCAAATTGATAATAAACCTCTCCAATTCTTGCATAAATATTATAAGCTAATGGAATTAAAAGTATAACCTCCTGTAAACAAAATATTGCTTGTGAATATAAATTTTCCTTGTAAAAAACTTCACCTAATTCAACCCATCCTTCTGAGTCACTAGGATAAATTTCAAGATATTTATTTAAACCTTCAACATAAACTTTAACATCACTTTGTTTCAAAATTGCAACCTGTCTCTTAAGTATTGCTTGAGAAACATTTACATCATCTGTTTCCTTTTTATTTTCTCCATTTTCGTTTCCACTTCCGTTACTATTAGCAATTTCTCTTCCTCTTAACCATTCTATTGCCTTTATTGGTCCCTCAGTTGCTTCAATTTGTAATGATTTTAATGCACTAATTCTAGGTGTTTTTAATCCAAATCTATCAATTAAATTTTGTAATGCAATTCCAGCCTCATCATCATATCCAAGAATTAAAGAAATTATAACATGCAATTCAATAATTTGTAATGTTTCCTCATCTGATAAGCTTCCGCCTGACTTATTAACTAAATATTTCCCGCTTTTTTCTTGCAACTCCTCCAGTTCTTTATGTCCCATATCCATATATTTTCCCTGGGAGTACACCGTCAACAGTTGTTTCTCCATTCTACTTGTGTGATTATTGCGTTTCTTTATTGAATTTATTGTAATTAACTTAAACTATTGAGTTTTTTTCGGCTTTTTTTTGATTTTTTTTTGCTTCAATTTCAAGTTTGAGGAATTAAAGGAGGGTAAATTTACCACGTAATACATAACATTACAATATTGATTATCTAATTTAAATAGTAATATATTGTAAAACGGATTTTGTAATACCTCTTGATACATTTTGATTATCTAAGTAAATATCGTAATATACTGTAATATGAAAATATTACGTAATGACCAAACAACGCAACCTTGGTTACCTTTTAAATCTTCTTCCTAATCTTTAAACCGACTTATATACAAAAATGGTTCCAATGGTGTCGAAATTAGGAAAATTGACTGTATATAACAGT
>JAKTQT010000177.1:30023-43487 GCA_030579355.1 Botryozyma nematodophila | reverse complement strand
AAGTTTAAAAAAAAAAAAATTTAATGAAAAATAAAAATATCTGATAGAAAATTTAAATTAAAAAAACTGATAAAAAAAAAAAAAAAAAGAGCGAAAAATCATCAAGTCATTATTAATAATAAAAGAAAGTAAAAGTGAATGTGTAAATGCATCATAAATAACATAAAAGAATGTAAATCAAACTAAAAAAGATGAAATTATTGCGATAAACTATTTAAGAATGAGCTGCCCGAGCATCTATAAGAATATTAAATCCATCCTGTATTAAATCTAAAGCATCTGTTAATCCTAATAATACTTTATCTAACTCTTCAACCAGCTTCCCCCTAGGTGTAGAGTCTAATAATACTTCTGTATTAAACTTTGGTAATGTAGGAAATGTACGTTCCAAAGGAGAACGATGATAGCCAGATGAGTATGTAGAAGAATAAGAAGATTGCCCAGGAAAAGGCTTAAAAGTGGGACTTACAGATGATGAGCTTGCGTTAGATTTATTAACATGTAAAGTTTGGGAAGAAGGAAATCCCATACTTCCATTACCAGAAAGAGTAAATGATTCAGCTTGTGATTGAGATAATATTTGTCCCTGCGTGTTTAATAATTGAGAAGGAATTCCAGAGCCCGCAGGAGAAGAAGGAATATTATTAAAATGAAGAGGATTTGCTGGTAACTTTAAATCTCTAGGACGACCTACTCGCGATATAGAAGACTGAGACTGCGGTAATTCTAATGATGAAATCGATGCAGATGCAGAACTTGGAGGAGTAGGCAAAGGATTGGCAGTTAAAACGGCTGGCTTGCTTTGCATTGTGACATTAGACGTATGAGCTCTAGTTATTATAGGAGGGACTTGTTTAGAAGCATCATGATGTTGATCAGTGTTTACAGATTGCTGTTGTAGTTGCTGGGCCATTGCTAGTGCCTGTGATGCTTGATGCATAAATTGCTGTTGCTGTTGAGGCTGCAACAAAGGCAATTGAGTTTGCAATTGAGGTAAGACTGGAGGTTGTGCTGGAATTGAAAGCTTTAAAGCCGTGGCGTCTTCATAACCTGAGGCTGAAGAGGCTGATAAAGTCTTACCCATAGGTTGTGAATGGATTATCGACGAAGGTACAAGAGACGGAGTAGAAGAAGATTGTACTGCAGACTGACTTCGTTTAGGTGACGTTGATCGTTTCATTTGAGGACCCAAAGACTTTGGCTGTATTCCAAAATGGCTAGGAAGATGTAAAGATGTATTTGGAGCTGAATTTAAAGCAGAGGGCATCGTAGGAATAGCTGATGTAGATAAGGTTGGTTGTAATGAAGGTTTTGCACGTGGATCAATTATATTACTTGAAGTGGTTGTTGAACCCTTATTTGCCATTGACATTTTTCTTGGATTTGAAGAAGGTATAGAAGGAGGAAACATTTGATTATGTGATAATTTTGGATTAATAGAAGAGGAAGGATTATTCATAGTAGACGGAGGAGCAGATGCAGGAGTAGAAACGGAATTTGCCGAATTACCACCTGAGCTAGATAGCGTCGAAATAGTGGTCGTAGCAATTGGAGTAGCTATAGTTCCATTATTTGTTGCTGGTGTTGAAGTTGATATTGTAGAAATATTATTTGACACTGGAATTTTGTTTACTAAATTTAAATCAATAGATTCAAGTGAAGGTATTTCTATAGAAATTGGTGAGCCAGGCCGAGTAACTGTATTTGATCTCGAGCGTGGATATATAGAAGGAGCTTCATATGGCGGTATAGAAAGAGAAGGAGTACTGGTAGTTACAGGAGGAACAATATTGTTTGGAGATATTCCTAAATTAATATTATGAGTAATAGGTTCAGGAGTTGGATTAAATAATTCTAACAAAGGATGCTTCGTATCATCATCAGAAAAGGAGTTACTTTTATTGGTATCATCATTATTATTTTCTGATAAATTATTATGAGATGAGCTAGCAGTGGGTGGTAACGGTGAACGCAAAGTTGGTCCCTGCAATGTAGCACCGCCATCAGGAGAAGGTGTATCTGCTTTTGTCGTTGAAGATAAAACCTCATCTGCATTAAATTGATCTTGTCCAAGACTTAAATGGGTGTTATCAGTTTCGAAATCCCAACTTAAAGAATTATGTTCATCGTTTAAATCATAATCATCTGAATCATTATCTGAGTCAGGAACTGCACCCATTGGTTTATAATCTGAAGCATCATCTTTATCCTTTTTCTCTGGCAGTAAGGCAACACTATCTCTAATGTGCCCTTTACTTTTCCAATCAAGATATTTTAGTACTAATTCCTTTAAAATAGAGGTAGGAGTGCCTTTAGAGGATTTAATAAACTTTGTCTTTAGTAATTCTTCAGCAGACGGTCTAGCATCAGGAACTTCATCTAAACATAAAGCTACGAATTCTTTAATTGCAGGAGAATGTTGAATACCTTCCAATCTAGCTGGTTTTTCTTTTGGTATCATAATTATTGCTCTCATAGCTTCTAACTCGGCGAATGGTGGAGCACCTTTAACTATTTCATAAACAGTTATACCTAAAGACCAAATATCAGCTTTTGAATTATAGGTTTGTCCTTCAGTTATTACTTCAGGAGCCATCCAATAAGGAGTGCCAACAAAAGTACTTCTTTTTATTTTGTTTGCAGTAAGTTGAGCAGCTACACCGAAATCACATAATTGAACAGTGCCACGATTTGTTATTAATATATTAGCAGCTTTTACATCACGATGAATAATTCCACATTTATGAATGTATTGTAAGGCAATTAAGGTTTCTCGCATTATAACTGCAATATATTTTTCTTCAATTTTCCCAGTCCGCATGAGAGTACGTACAGATCCTCCAGCACAATAATCCATTACTATCCATAATCGTGGACCTTTTAAAAATGACAAATGATATTTTGTAACGTTTTCGGCATCTGCATGTTTTAACTGCGAAAGAAGATTAATTTCTCGTTGCACGTCTTGTACATCGTCCTCTACTGTATCTAAATTTAAAACTTTTATCGCAACTACTTTGTTTGTATCCAAATCAACACTTAGGAGTTAGTATGAAATAAACTAGAAAAAAAAAAAAATGAAAGGTGTCTTAAAATATACAGATAGGAATAAAAAAAGTATTAAAAACAAATCGAAAGAAACAAATAAATAAATAAATAAAAATTAAGACAAAAGTTTATTAAAAAATAAAAAAAAAATATCCACATGAAAAAACAACGGAATAGTCAAACGAGTCACAAGAAAAAATAAAAGCAAGTGCAAAACTCTGAATATTATTTTCACAAAATAATTCCTTTTCTATTAACCTACCCTTTGTATACAACACCAAAGTTTCCACGTCCTATAATTTCACCTCTTTTATATCGCTTTTGAAGCAATCTGTGATTGTTTGCAGCCGCTGATTCTGCATTCTGACCGTTTCTGTACATTTGTTCTATTAGTTTAGGTTACAATTAAAAGTGGACTAAAATAAATTTAGATTAATAGTCTCTCTAATGAAATAAATATTAAACTCTAGAGTTGATTTTTGTCTAATATTACAGTATTTTTTATAGTGTTGCGTATTTCCTAAAATAATACTGTATTTTTCTAATAATATTCAAGTCTTTGATCAAATACTACGTTATTTTTATTCAGTTGTAAAAGCTATTCTAGGTTTCTAATTTCTGATACTGTAATGTAAAATGAAAAATGAAAAACGAAATAGAAAACGATTTACTAATTTTTTTATTTTTATTTAATTTTATTTAATTTTATTTTCTTATGCATAATCAAACTTATTATTTTAGTTTAATAGAATTTAATTCAATAATGTTATTATTTCTTTATTACTTTTTTTTACTATTTTATTTTATTTTATTATTTTATTTTATTTATTATTTTATTTTAATATTTAATTTTATTGTTTTTAATTTTGTTTGTTGCTTGTATATTAGTTTTAATTAATTAATTTTTTATTTCTACTAGGTTTCAGAAAAATTAATAATTGTTTATTAAATCTAAATTGCGTAGAATTCAGAGAAAAGAGAGAGAAAAAAGAAAATGACTAAAAAGGAAATAAAAAAGATATGAATGACTAGAATTAGCTACTGTTGCCAAGACAATAATTTGTTCTAGTTTTTTATTTTAAGCGATAATGAATATTGATTTTCTTTCGTTTTTTAGTTTTTATTATTTTATTAATTCTTTTAATCCTTTTCATAATTTTAATTATCTTATATCAGCATAATTTTAAATTACTGAGGAGAAAATTCATTAAACCAAGCAAGATTTTGGAGAAAGGCCTGTTCTCTTCCGTATCTTTCAGAGGAAACTTTTGGATTTCCTCTAACGGTGAATCCACTGTTTGTTAGTATATTTGGTATAGCAAAGTAACAATCGGAGAGTGATAAATAAATAGTAAGAATATAATGTAAAACATTAAAAAATAGCAATAATATAGTATAAAGCACTAGATAAATAGTAAAAATAGAATATAAAGTGATAAATAAATAGTAGCGATATAATTTAAAGCATTAAATAAATAGCAACAACATAGTATAAAGCACTAGATAAATAGTAACAATATAATACAAAGTAATAACAAAAGACTTACTGAGATACAGCAGAAAACAAACATATCTGATAACGCTGACCGGTCTTGTTGAGGGTGTTTTCAGCCTCATCTAAAAGTATTAGTGATGCACAAAATACAAATAAAATACGAGTAGACATACATCTATCTTTTTGCGGGAAAACATCGTCTGTCTGTGCTGCTGTGATAAGCAACGGCCCTTTTATGTTTTTAAATTCGTCATCAGACACAAAGGATGGATGGTTTGCAGCCACGGCTTGAACCTTTCCTTTATCTAGGAGCTGAACCGAGAACTTAGCTCCGTAGCAGTATCCGACAGAGACAAGGTAATTGGGGGCTATTGTTAGTTTGCGTTCGTATTTATGAGTGTGAGTATGGTTGTGTGGATGTATGTATGTTTATGTACGTATATACATACGTACATACAAACATACAAACATTCATACCTTAATATAATCACACATTATAAAAAAAATACACACCGAAATCAGAAACCACATGGGCACAAACTGAATCGACCTTCTTTTCAATACTCGCCGGAGAATGCTTTGCAAGCCATTTCTCTCTAGAAAACTCTGGGCCAGGATTCAAAGGAACAGGATCTTTTTCGTATAGATCGGGAATAATTGTTAAATACCCAGCAGCAGCAAATTGATCAGCAACTCTTAAAAAGGCTGTTAATGATAACTATATAAATAATAAAATAAAATAAATAAATATTGTATCTTACAATTGGGAGTTTATAAATTCATGTCCAAGAACGTCAGAAAAAAACAAAAGAACTTTTCCATTCTTGGTTTCCTTTCCAGTGATATATATTTCGACTATTGTTAACTGTGTATCTACGAATAAAACAAATAAAACATACTTCCATGAAAATCAATAATTTTTCCCGAAGGAGTACCAGCTACTAGTTAGTATTTATCTATTAGATTGTAAATATTTCTACATACAATGTTTGAATCCGGTTGTACAACATTCTTGAAGTGTTTGAGCAGCCATTTATATTATAGTACAATGAAATATTTAATATAAAGTTTAAATAATTAATAATAATAGATTGAAATTTACAATATTGGGATTTTAGATATTTATTTATAGTCTACTAGTTGCGAGTTTATATTACGTCATAAAACATTAGAAACAAATATTTGAATAGAATAAATCATATTGGTATTATAAAGCGTGATATAATAATATTATGATATTATAAATCATGATACCATTATTTGGAATATTGGTGATTTTAATAGTAGGATTTATAATACACTATTATTGTTTATATATTAAATAATTTAACATATACTATATATACACAAAACAGTTCGCGAAACGCGGTTAAAAGCTGTTTTCAACCGCATTTAACGCGTTTGGAGAAAATAACTCTTAACTAGACACAATTAGGAGCAAATACTCTTAAACTAAAAATAATAGAAAATTATTAATAATTAATAATGTTCTTAAACCATATGTAAAAATAAAAAAGAATTAATAATAAAAGGAATAATAAAAAAGAATTAATAATAAAATGAATAATAAAAAAGAATAATAAAAAAGAATTAATAATAAAATGAATAATAAAAAAGAATAATAAAAAAGAATGAACTAATAATATTCTTAAGCCATAAGGAAAAATAAAAAACAATTAATAATAATCAAATTTTATCTGTTCAAGTTATTTAATTTTGTTGACTGAAAATACTTTTCTATATGTTACGGTACAAGAATATCTTTATTACGTTTTATGTAGATAATTAAGCTTTGCTATGTATTGTGTTGCTAAATGTCAACTATTGTAAAAGTGTGTGCTATCATGGATACCATTTTATATTTCTTTTTACCGTTTTATCGTGTGCTGTTAGGATACATATTACTCTTTTTAAATTCTGACTTGTTTATGTCAAGTTATTTTATATATGATAAATATTATTATGATATAGATTACTGTTTACTGTTATTTTACATATGATAAATATTATTATGACATAGATTACTGTTTACTGTTATTTTATAGTATTATATTGTTATACTGAGCTATATTGTGTTATATATTGTATATAGTTTATTACTATATATCACATATTAGATTGTGTAGACTATTATTTTATACTGTATTAAATATATCACTATATATTATATAATATATTAAATATCATATACTATACCAACTAATGTATACTAATATTTTCTATTGTGTAATATATTATACTATATACACCACTATTATTTCTTAGTTTATTGTATACATTATTATAGTGGATATTGCCTTATTTTATACATTCTTTATGTTTAATAATGTTCTATAGTATACACTATTTATAATATATATTATTGCATACTGCTATTATTATGCATTGTATTATATATTGTCTTCATATGTTATAATGTAGAGTGAAATATGTTTGCATAATTTTAAATCGTCACAGATCAATGCAAATAATGTACTAATTTAAATAATATGTAGTAGATAAATTATAATATAAATACATAAATAGAACATAATATACAAAATAATAAAACATTAAAATACATAGATATAATCAGAATAACAGTAAAATACAAAGCTAATCAAAATATCAGCAAAATAAATAATTATCGTCAAAATGTCTAGTAAGTACATATAACATACATACTCATAACTCGCTAACATATAAATCTACAGATAATGAATTCATTTCAATAAAAATTAAAGATCTACGATATTTGGTACCATTGAAAAAAATACTTACAGTTCCAAATTTAGCTAAAATGGCTAGTCTACTAAATACTGATGTAATGCTTCCAAATGGAGAAGGATCAATAAGAATATACGAAGAAAGTGAAAATTTCAGTGGAGAAACTATTATTCTAAAACAATTCTGGCCACAAATAGTACGCGATGGTTTAAGAATCATAATAAAATTTGAAAATGATGATAGTTTTCCATATTTGCCCATAGATGAGGTTCTAAAAGATTATGAAGGTTGTTCTAGGAAAAAGGATTTGAATACTTCTAATGCATGATCCTATGACAACCGTTGATATAGTGATCTATTTATAGAAATAATTCAAATACATCTTATCGTGTAATACAATGTAATAATAATAAATTATTTTTAATATGCAAAATAAAGAATTATGATTAGTAATTTTTTCTATATAATTACATACACATGCGTCATAGATTTTCTCAAGTCCTTCTCATCAACTGATATGAACAGGGTTATTAAAAACAGATAATTTACCGAATAAGTACAAGTAGTGTATTAAGTAGTTAGTGTAGTAACCGAATAAACAAGTTGAATATAAACAATAAACAGTAGCAAAAGTATTAAGCAAACAGTAATAGTATATCTTTTCCATGGCTTCTTCATTTCTCTCTTGGATCGAAAAACATCGTCAAGGGTGAGTCTAATAGTGGCTAATAAAAATATGTATATATATATTTATATACATATATATATTAATATTAACAAATAGATTTCGCGTCATTGTTTTTTCTGTCAAAGTAAGTATTTTTTTTATTTTAATGATAAATATTCACTTTCTAACATCTAGTCCTATGATAAAGACCATCTGAAACCAGCTTTTCTTGAAAAGGATATTGAACCTTTTTTTACAGAGGCTACTTTAAATTGTTAGTGATTGTATAATGTATAAAGATATATATATATACATATAATAAATACTAACTAGTAGCGGAAACATTGGCACTTGCTGAAGGATATGATGCAATTTGCATATTTGTAAACGACTCTTTAAATGCAGAGTCTATAAAGTTTTTACATTCTAAAGGACTGAAATACATTTTACTTAGATGCGCAGGATACAATAATGTTGATATCGAAGCATGTAAAGAAAATGGAGTCAAAGTTGCAAGAGTACCAGCATATTCTCCACATTCGATTGCAGAATTCGCAGTTGGACAAATGCTTATGCTTAATCGTCGTTTAAATAAGGCATATAATCGTACAAGAGAAGGTAATTTTAATCTTGAGGGTCTTACTGGATTTGATATTTATGGAAAAACTGTTGGAATTATTGGCACTGGAAAAATTGGTCAATGTACAGCTGCTCTTATGAAAGGATTTGGAACTAAAGTTATTGCCTTTGATTTATATCCGAACAAGGAAGCAGCAAAAAATATTGGATTTGAATATAAAGATCATGTAGAAGATATATACAAAGAAGCAGATATTATTTCCTTACATTGTCCTCTTTCAAAGGAAACCAATTATATGATTTCTTTTGAGTCGATCGATTTAATGAAAGATGGTGTAATGATTATAAACACTTCTAGAGGAGAACTCATTGATACAAGAGCTTTAATCAGAGGTTTGAAAAAAAGAAAAATTGGCGCTGTTGCTTTAGATGTTTATGAATACGAAAAGACTCTTTTTTTTAAAGATTCTAGTCACACTTTTATCCAAGATGATGTGCTTACTCGTCTACTTACTTTTCCTAATGTATCTGTAACTGGTCATCAAGCTTTTTTAACCACTGAAGCACTCACCAACATTGCAGCTACAACTGTTGATAATTGTATCAAGTTGTGGAAAAAAGAGCCCTGCGCTAATCTAGTTGAGTAGCAATCGGGACTGATATTAATCTGAGTTTACTATGCGAAGCTATTGTTACACTATCATTTACTATATATTAATTACGATTTCTATGTATTTGATACGATTACTATGTATTTGATATGATTTACTATGTAATTATTTAAATTTGTTATTGCTATGTAATGAAAAGTGAACCAAATGGAAAATAAACAAAAATAAACAAAGCAAACAAAATAAAAAGTAAACAAAAATAAACAAAATCGTATCTTAATTTATGCTGTTTTCGCTTTATTTTATATTTTCTAAATACCATAACAACAATAGCTAAGGGTTAAAATTACGCGTAATTACGTGCTGTTATTTGCTAATCTCTACAAGTCATTTGTTTTTACATAGTAAACAAAATTGGGAGTTTAGTATAATATAACAATAAGCTGGAACATCAACAATAATACATAAAATAGCAAATAAATACACACAATAGAATATTAAATAGTTTGAAATGTCGGAAAAACTACCGTGTAAGCTATTTAGATAAAAAATTATGATATTACTAATAATACTAACCACAACTATTAAATAGTAGTTGTAGATGCAGAAATAGAACTCTCGCCAGAAGAATTAGGAATACTGGAACGACAATATAAACATGAGGGTGATGTTGTTAGCGTTCAAACTAAATTTAACTACGCTTGGGGATTAATTAAATCACATCGTCGTTCAGATCAGCAACTAGGAGTTAAATTGCTAACTGATGTATTTCGAGATGTTCCCGATAGACGAAGAGAGTGTTTATATTATATCGCCTTGGGATACTTACGTTTAGGTGAATATGGAGAGGCTAAAAGATATAATGATACTCTTTTAGAACTAGAACCAAGTAACGAACAAGCGCAATCTTTGTCCAAACTCATTGATGACAAAGTAACCAAGGGTAAGTTATTTTATTACTGTTGTCAAATAATCACGCTAACAAACAGAGGGTCTATTCGGTTTGGCTATTGTAGGTGGTGCTGTAACTATCGCTGGAGCCGCTGCTTCCCTTGCCTATATTCTCACGAGACGTCATCGCTGATTGTTCGTATTATATATATACAATATATAGCTAACTATATTATCTACATAATCATATATCACAATAAAATTACACAGAAATCACATAGTAATCATTCCTATACGTAATCCATATTATACCGAATTCAATCGTAAACGGTAACTTATTAAATACGATTACACATAAGTCACGTGTTTAGCGTGTGATTGTTACTGGGACAACCATCACGTGACAAGTTTGTCTTTTTTTGTTTTTCTTGCTGACTCAATTATTTTTTATTATATTTTATTTAATTCTCTATTATTTATTTCACTATATAAAAAAAGTGTTTTATTTACGTTTAGGAAACTAAATAAATTTGAAATTTATTTTTTCTTGTCTTTTCTTGTCTTTTCTTTTTTTTCTTTTTATTTTATTTTTAATTTGATTTTATCGTGTTATATTTTATTTGTTTGTATTTGAATTGTTTAAATTTATTTTATACTTGCAACTTAGTGTTGTATTTGCTTGCTGATTATTAGTTTATTAGTTTTACTATTTTTATTCTACAGCTTGGTGTTATATTATGTCTTCAGAAAAATGGCATTGTTATCTCTGTAATAGAGATTCGGATTTTAATACGAGCTCAAATTCTGATAGTAATAATAAGAATATTAATAATGGTAGTAAAAAGAATTGTCTTTTTTGTGGCTCGGATTTAATAGAGGTCAGTATTACTATCGTTGTCAGGGGAAATATTGTTTATTTCTATTTATTTACCTATAAATGGATTATATTGTTTCTTTATTTTTATTAGGATTTATTTTTACTCGTTGTTTTTTTTATTATATTTTTATTATATTTTTATTATATTTTTATTATATTTTGTTATATTTTGTTATATCTTTGTTGTTTATTTTCATCATTTAGCATTTACTTTATTTTATTTTCTTTTATTTTTTTTTATTTTTTTTTTAGTTATTTTGTTTATTTTTCTCATCTCTGTTGTCAAGGAAAACTTTATTTGCCTTTTCCTTTGTTCTATTTTGTTTTTTTTCTTTCCATTGAATGGATGGAATTTGTTTTGATTAATTGTTACATTTTATTTAACACTTACTAACTTATAGGATTCTACAAAAAACTCATCAGACAAATCAAGTACTACTACTGAACCAGATAGTGTTGGAAATTCTAATAATGAATCCTCGAATGATGGAAAAACAAAAAATGATTCTACTGCATCAGGATCTGCAGAAGAATCTCTAAATACGACTACTATAACTCTTGATGTTGATTATATTAGTGTCATTGAACCTACTGCTGAGAATGCTAGTAATAGAATAGATCATTCTTCTAATGAGATCTCTGCACAAAATGGCTCATCATCTTCTTGTAATGTCCAAAGTCAGGTATCATCAGCTTCCAATTCAAACTCGAATGAAAATCAATCTATGTTGAATAATCCTCAAGCTGATCAATCTCAACAAGATGAATCTGCATCTGCAACTACATCTGCGTCTACATCAAGATCTTCATCAAGATCTTCATCTAGATCTTCATCAATATCGACATCAGTATCTCATAACCAATCACAAACTCAAACTGAGTCTCAGACTGAGTCTCAATCATCTGCGGATCAAAGAGCTTCAGCAGATAGGCTGGCTCAGGATGTTGAAGAATTCGAACAATCACAAGCAACTGAAAGGGCTCAGGCAGCACAAGCAGTTCGCGCAACAGGGGATCGAGCTTTAAGAGATGCTGAAGAGACATATGCGCAGGCACAATCTAACTTCCTTGCATCTAGAGCATTGACTCGAATAAACGAACCCATGTATTTCTCTAGATATCAACATCAACCTCAATATAGAAGCTTGGAGGTAATTCAAAATCAGCTTCAAGCTCAAATCTTAGCTCAAGCTCGTTTACTAGCTGAAGCTCAACTTCATCCTGAAGCTCGAGCACAGGCTAGGAATCTTGTTCGATCTCATGCTCAGGCTCTAGCTCGCTCTCAAGGTAGAATTCAATCTCAATCTGAGACTGAATCTGAACCACAGACTCCAACTACTACTCAAGCACAAACTAGAGGTACAGCTCAAAATCAACCCCAAACTCGATTTCAGTCTCAGCCGCAATCTCTTCATATTAGAAATAGTGATACATTTGATGCAGAAAACATAACTCGAGCTTTATATCAAGCACAAGCAATATCTCGAGCTATAGCTCGTGCTCATGTTCAAGCTCTTAATAATCCTCGAAATCAATCCCAATTTCGAATTGAGCCTGTATCTCAAAATCAGAGCCCAGCTCCAGCTCCAACTCAAACTCGAGCTCCACCTCAGGCCCAGACTAGAGCTCAATCTCAGGCTCAGACTAGAACTCAAACTCAAACTCAAACTCAGGCTTCAGCTACGACTCAAAATTATTCTCAAGCTACGAATCAGAATCAAGCTCAATCGCAAGCTCAGGCTTCAAATAGGACTCAAGCTTCAGCTACTGCTCAGACTCAGGCTCCACCTCCAACCCAGACTCGGCCTCAGCCTCAGCCTCAGTCCCAAGCTCAACATCAGTCTCAGCCCCAAGCTCAACATCAAGCTCAATTCCAAACCCAATATCAACCTCAACATCAACCACAATATCACTTTCAATATCAACCTCAATTTCAGCCTCAATTCCAACCTCAATTTCAAACTCAATTCCAACCCCAATTCCAACCTCAATTCCAACCTCAATTCCAACCTCAATTCCAACCTCAATTCCAACCTCAATTTCAAACTCAATTCCAACCCCAATTTCAAACTCAATTCCAACCTCAATTCCAACCTCAATTTCAACCTCAATTCCAAACACAATTCCAACCTCAATTCCAAACACAATTCCAACCTCAATTTCAAACTCAATTCCAACCACAATTTCAAACTCAATTTCAACCTCAATATCAACCCCAATTTCAATCTCAACCTCAACCACAATCTCAACCCCAATCGCAATCTCAGTCTCGAACTCAACCTCAATCTCAAACCCAACCTCAAACTCGAGCTCAACCCCAGTCTCAACCTCGAAGTCAAGCATATACACAGCCACAAGCTCGACCACAAGCTGCAAATCAACAGAGTGAGCAGGTAAATCAGCAACAGAATAGTCATCCATTCCTTATGTTTTTACCACAATCCTCATCATCCCAACAGTCAAGTCCCTTTTCTGTTCCTGCAACTTCCCAAACTGGAAGCAATGCTTCACCTCCCTATATGGTTGTTATTGGGACACCTATTCCTTCCACTAATTTGGTTTCGGTATCATATTTTCCACTAGACTCTTT
>JAKTQT010000177.1:19038-30003 GCA_030579355.1 Botryozyma nematodophila | reverse complement strand
ATCGTGCCCTCTGGAAATGCGTCACAATCTACCAGTCACTCTATGCCTTCTAGCACTCCTGCTTCAAACCCTTCACATAGAGCGACAAATTCAACACCAAATAACACTAATGAAAGAGGTTCAAATAACTCTCAAAATGATTCGACTTATAGTAATGTAAGAGTTGATACGAATGCTAATACTGTAGTGGAAAGTGGCTTGCCTAACTCAAGTGAAAGTACAACGACTACAGAAACTAGTTCTAGTACTCATCCGCTTCATGTAAGTGTGACCATTGGTCATCCACAACTTGATGAGGAACGCCAGTTTTTTGATCAATTTTCAAGTGGTGCGCAAGCTCATCCCAATTCGTCGGTTGTTCCAGAGGCTATATTGCGTAGCTTTCCAAATTCTATGCCTATAAATACTTCGATTCGTAGCGCTTTTGAAGCGGCTTATGGAACGAGACCGCAAACACCCTCATCTACCAACAATAATTTCAATACGACTTCTGAAGCTCGAGATAGTACTAATTCATCCTCACGAATGACTAATAACTCACAGAGAAGAAGTCCAAATGACAGACAATCTAGTCAATATCAATCTCAGACTCAACCTCAATCTCAACCCCAACCTCAATTTATACCGGGTCCTCAATCTCAACCGCGCCCTCAAACACGTTCTCAACATTCTCAGTCTCATCTTCAACCTCAACCCCAATTGCAAACAAATTCTAGCGTGCCTTCTACAGGGACTCCATCTAGACCAGGAAATAATAGATCTACTCAAGGATTTTCATTTTCATATTCTACTGCGAACAATAGTACTAATACTAATACTTCAGGAGATTATAGTAATAGTACTACAAATCCCTCAAACGCTTCTACTCCGCAACGTCAATCCAATAATAGACAAAATTTCCGTCAGAGCTATTCTCAACCGGGACATATTCCTTCTAGTTCTTCTGAACAAACTGATCAAGCTCTTCCGGGATTTTTATCTGGACTTATTGAGGGTGCTATGAGGTCAATACCTGGGCTTGATTTTTTTCCAGGGTCGGCTTTTAATGAATCAGTGGCTAGTTTATTTCAGCAACGTACTGCACCATCAAATCAACGTGGTGAAGCAACAAATACTGGAATGAATGGAGTAAATAGATCTTCTGGCTCAAGACGAAATGAAGACCTTTATGATCAAAGACCTGATTCGGCACCTTATCTTTCTATGCCAAGTGTTCCATTTCTTCCAGAAAACTTAAATGCTAATTATGATCCAAATACCTTAATGGATTATGCTTTTTCTCCAGATCATTTTCAAGCGGTCTTTCAAGATATTGCAATGAATTATCCAGGCTCGGGATATAACAGTACAGCGCTTTCTGAAGAAGAGATTAATAGTTTTCCTAGAGTTAATCCTACTTCAGAAGAAATAGCATCTAATACCAGTTGTCCTATTTGTATGGATCCGTATGAACCCACCGCTGTACTTATTGAGCTTCCGTGCCATCATAGATATCATGAAACTTGCCTTCAACAGTGGCTTCGTGTAGCTGGATCTTGTCCATTATGTCGCAATGTATTGGGCAGAAATGCAGGCTCTAATAATCTTAACTCTGAAGGTACTAATCCAATGAATGAAAGATTTCAATATCGCGATGGAATAGTTTTAGGCCCATTTGTTATGCATTCAAGAAACATGAATGGAGATATATTGCAGCCTGATGGCACAAACTTGAGAGGAGATAGTTCAAGCACTAATACACGTGACACTGCTAATCCAGGCGGTACTTCTCGAGCCGCCAACAATCCAAGCAATGTTACTCAAAGCACGAACAATTCAAGTGACACTACCCAACGCGCAAATGATTCAAGCAGTACTTCTAGAGCTGCCAATAGTTTTAGCAATGCTACTCAAAGCACTAATAATTCAAGTAATACTACCCAACGTGCTAGTAATTCAAGCAATGATACTCAAAGCTCTGTTGATAGTACTGGCCAAAGTACAAATCCAAATGTTCATAGTCAAAGTGGTAGTGCGAATGGTGCTAGCTCAAGTGAAGCCAATGAACGCACTACTAATACAGATGCCAATTCAACAACTTCTAGTCAAAATAGTACTAATTCGAGCAATAGTAACCCTAGAAACACTAATCCAAACAATACTTATACAAGAACTAATATTAGAAGACTAGACCCAAGTACTATTACTTTCAACACTATTTCTGCAAGTAGCGGTGTTCCACTTAATCTTATTTCTCAACTTCAAAGCTTAGCTCCTGACCACTTCTCTATTATTTCAGGTTTTGGTCGCAGAAACAATCAGCCCTCTAATACTTCTCAACAACCTACAACAGGTGCGAATCAGAACACATCAACTAATGTTAATTCGAGTACATCAACCAATGGTAATTCGAATTCATCGACGAATACCAACTCGAATTCTAATATAAATTCGAATACAGAATCAAATTCAAATGTAACTTTAGAAGATCTAGAAAATCTTGAAATGCCATTAGATTAAGACTTTTTATTTTATGTTTATGTTTATTTTTATGTTAGTTTAAATGTTATTGTTATTTTTATGCTTTTTTTGTCTTTAATTTTTTTTTCGGATGTTTTGTTTTATCGTTGCATGCTACTTTATTGGTATGAATAATGATTATTTTCATGTTCTGTTTATATAATAAAATAAATATTAGTTTAGAAGAAAATAAGAAACAAGAATAATAATAAAACCACAAAAAAATAGCAAGAAATCACACTAAAATAAATACAAAACAGTATAACAAAAAGATGAATTATAAAAAAATAAATTATAAAAAAACGAAATATAAAACAAATAAGCGGATGAGATAGATAAGATAAAATTATTAATAAATTAATGGACTTTTTCGCTGTCAATTTCTTTCCGAATATCATTTAAGGCTTGCTTTCTTAGTCTAGCAAACTCTTCTAATTGATCGAGCTGAGACTTTATCATTTCTATTTCTTCTTTCGCTGATTGAAGTTGCGTATTATTTGAATCTGATCTAGACGACGATGAGGAAGAAAAACGACCTTGTTTTAAATCAAGAAGTGTTTTTTGTTTATAATCATACATCTGAGATAATTCTCTTCTAACTAGAGCAGAATTAGAACTTGCAGATTTGTTCAATAAATCTTTTGCACGTGTTTCTTTTGCTTTTTGAGCAGAATCTAATTGGTTTTGTAAATTAGCAAGTTCCCTTTTTAATCGAACTTCTTCCCAATCAGTGTTTTTTGTTGAAGAAAAGTCGGTTCCTTTTAAATCATCATCTCTTTTAATATCTCCTGATGAAGATCTTAAACCTAAACGATTTAAATATGAGGCACCAAAAGAAGAATTTTTTGAACTTTTTGTACTATTGCCATTATCACTAGTATTAGTCTTGTTACTACTGTATTTGTCACTATTCTTAGATTGATCTAAACTATAATTTGGTTTATTATTTTCAAAAGTAGATCTTAGAGAAGGTGGTACAGAACGAGGTACCCTGAAACCCCTTGAACGGTTATTCAATATATGTAAAAAAACCATTGTCTGATCATGACCAATGGTTTCATCCGATTTAGGATTAACTAAATTCCAAGAAGAACGAACATCAGTATCAGGTAAATTTAAAGTATCATAAAGCTCAGTCAAAGAATCAAAACTAATTTGACCATGTCTTCCAACATTTGCATTGTAGATTGATTCATAATTTTTTTTATCTGAAGGTGAAATATACCAATCAAAATCATCTCTCAAACCTTTACCAGAATATTCATCGTCACTTTCACTATCCTCATTAACATTACTGTTAACATTATTCGTACTAAAATTATTAGTATCCGATGTTAAAGCATTGTTTGCCGTGATTAAATGAACTTTTGAAGAAGGAACAAGCCACGAAGGAATCTGTTTAGGTACTGATTTATACACGCCATTAATCATATCAAAAATTAATCTCATTGCGACACAAAATTCTTCAAAATCTAAATTTCCATCAGAATCAATATCTGCCAAATCCCAAATTTTCTCTAACTGTACGTCTGATAATTGACTGTTCTTCAATACTGAAGCAGCTTGCTCGCCATTCAAAAATCCATTAATCGGATGTAAACCGTTAAAAATCTCCCAATATTTATTAATTTCCCATTCTTCTAGTTTTGCCATAATGTTCTATACTTTTTTTAAATTTTTTTATAATTCTTTAATAATTTTTTCAATTTTTGGTTTTTAATATCCTTTCTCTACTGTCCTATTATTTTCCTTTTTCAAGATTTCTTCAAAAATAGGTCATAGATTACGCGGCGACCAGGTTTTTGGACCCCTAAGTCACAAATTGGCCGTTAGATTATCAAACCGGTTTACATATTAAGTGTTTACAGTATGCCCGTCTTTGTATTCTATTTTTTCGTTGTTTTCCTGGCTTAGGGTAATTTAACATTATATTAAAAATACTTACTTTCTGGAGATTATTTTTTCGTTATTTTTGTATGTAAATATTAAAAACTTTATGGAGTTTTGTAAGGCTGCTGTATGAATAGATCAGAAGTATTTGGTATGAAAATAATAAAATAGTATGAACGGTTTAAATAAATATGTACATGTTTGTAAGGGCAAAAGTAATTTTTTCAAGTATTTTATAGGCCGGAAATTTCACTCTAATGTTCGACTAAAAATCGAGACTAAAGCAAAAACAAAGACAAAAATTAAACACGATGATATTCACACATTTTTACTGTACACAGAGACGGAGAAAGATATAAAAATTAATAAAAAGGATAATAAAATTATTGAAAATGACAAAAATGACAAAAATGGAAATAAAAAACCAAAAATGACAACTTTGAAAATTGGGACCCTGTACGAATATCACACAATTAATTTGCTAAGACAATTGCAATTTTCTTTGGTTCGAACAGGGGGTGCATGTGATGGTGGTGTAGACTTTAGGGGTCATTGGCTACTTCCTACCCCGTTTGAAATTTTATCTGAGTCTGAACTTAAAGAAATACAGTCAGGGTTTGACTCCTCAGAATATTTAAATGAACATAATACTAATAGTAACATTATTAGATCCTATCGGGAAATTATGATTGTAGGACAGTGCAAAGCATTTTCTAAACCAATAGGTTCATCAGTTATAAATCAACTCAAAGGTGCAATGCTGGATTTATCTCCGAATACAATAGGAATGATATGTTGTTCATCGAAATTATCACAAAGGGCAATAAAAAGTTTTAATTCAACAAAAGTTCCATTAATTTACGCTTTAATTGATATGCCTGATATCAATTTTGGTGGAATTAATGGCTTCATATTAAATCATGCCGCAGAAAATCTAGTGGGATACAATCCAGTTGTTCAAAATATAAAATGTATTCAGAATAAGTTTGGAAAATCTTTATCATATCCTTCTATAATGCTTTCACCAGAAGCTAGTATGCCTTTATAATATTTTTATGACTTTCTCATGACTATTTTTTAAAAAAATCAAAAAAAAATTATATTATTTTTATAGCTTTCTATGACTTTGTTTTTTTTTTTTGCGTATAAAAAAACTAAAAGTTTTAAGAAAACTAAAAAATAATACAATCTGAATCTTGCAAAGAAACCCCAACGTGTACATAATATCTCTATCACAGCTGTATATAAAACCCAAATCATAATATAATACAAAATGCATAATACCATACTAAATAAATTAATTAATTTTATACCTCACTATATCATACAAAATTCAAAAAGATAGACTAAAACCCCTAATAAATTATAATAAACAAGAATGAATTAATTTTTATTTTTCTTGTATTCTCTTTTTTCTTTATCTTTTTTTCTCTTCATTTTTTTTTTTCTTTTAAATAATATCTATTTGCTAATAAATACATTGAATTAATAATGAAATCATTAATAGTAAAATTATTAAAGTGGAATATTAAATAATAAAAAATCTTTCGTTTTAAAAGAAAATAATTTTAACCCTAAAATACATGTGAAGTCTAAGCAGAGAAGTAACATAAAAGTATCAGAATAATAATAACAACAAAAAGAATTAAAAAGAAATTATAAATAAGAAAAATAACATAAACTTATGAATAAGCTTAATTTTGTAAATATACACATTAAATACAAAATAGATGAAAAATAACAATAAATAAAAAAATAATTATAACAGGAAAAAAAAAAACAAACAAATAAATAAACAAACAAACAAAAACGTGGATTTGTTCATCGTAATTTAAATTTGAAAATATCCAATAAACTTGATCCTACAAGTCCATTATTATGACGATTTTCAAAATGTATAAATAATAGCCAGCCGAAAAAAATATTAACTATTTGATGCATCCAATATTGGTGCATCATACCATATAATAAAGCAAACATTGCTGCGTAAGCTAAAAAACCTTTAGTTATTAAACTATAACTTAAAGCCATTCGTGGTATCATATATTCACTATTCATAGTTTCCACTAATAAAACTATTGGTGCAATTGATAATAAATTATGATGTGAAGAAAAAGGTGTCCACCAATGAACCACAAGATTATGCGCCCATACTAACAAAACAAGAATATTATGTGGAATTATAAAAATCATAAATATTAGCATAGTGACTGCGTAATGTACAAAATTATATTTTGCAGCCGCAGCAATAGAATTATTATTCCTAGGCTTAGGTGTAGGCTCGTTATAAGTATATAGTCTTAGCGTTGCTTTTAAACATGTTGCAACATGCACAAGAAACACAACAATGAAAGCAAATTGATAAGGCATAAATGTCGCAACAGCAATTAGTAAAATAATAGTTGCAATAGCTTTTGCTCTTGTACGCGAATTATAATTAGCTAACTCCTCTGAGCGAGTTTGTCTATAATACGGAAATTTAATAGCTGTTAAAGTGAATAAATAGCCAACAGCAACCAAATTTAATAATAACACTGTGAAATAATTTATAAAAGCACAGACACCACATGATATTAAAATAAAAATTGGACCTAAAAACCATAGATTTCGGTCAGCTAAACCTAAGAATACTTCATTTTTCATCATTGGAGAAATTAATAAATTAACTTCATGTATATTAAAACTGCTCTTTGCATGTTTCAGATCAACCAGTTCACGTTTTAACTCTGATGGTGCAAATATTGAATAAAATGAAACAGCTAAAAGAACCAATGGTAAATATCTTCTGCAAAATATATGTAGAGCATCTCCAAAACTAAGAAAAATTCCACGATTATTATAAATACTAAATTGGATAAGCATGGTTGCACAAACTATTGCAAAAGGAAATACGATTAAAGCAGTTCTGTATCTCATAAATAAATTTGCTAAGCTAGCGTGCCAATCAATTTCAATATGTATAGTATAAACGCCATTATATGAAGGATCCGTCCATAATTGTAATCCAAGAAAATTATGCTCGGCATGGTTCCAAAATGGAACAAAAGGTGCAGAACCATGCATGCTAACATTCACTAAATTTGCATTAGGAAAAAACTTCGATTCAATTGGATCAGAAATATGCTGCCTTAGCAACGGAGCAATTATAGGAACCTGATTTCCGCCATTCAAAGCTGAAATTTTAGCCTTGTAAGAAATTAAACTAGAGTGAGCATTCTCAAGATCGATATTAACCATCATTGGGCGCCTACGAGAGGGAAGAATGATTTTAGCACCATTTGTAACCAAAGAAAAGAAATCTTTTTCAACTGTGATTGTATTTACAATATCAGCCAAATCAGCAATTATAAAGCCATGCCTAGGATGTACAAAGGTATCAGCTATAGCGATGAAATCATACTCGTCTAAGGTTGAAAGATTATATTGTAAAAAACTAAAAGTTTCTTTATAATTCAAACCATATTGGTCTGGATATGAAGCAGGAATTATTGAAGCATCTTGGGCAATATTTACACAGCTTAAACTAACGCCTGAGTCATCCTTATCTGGTACTATAAATTCATCTTCAGAGGAGGTTGCATCAGAATATGCAGATGATGATAAGCTTAAACTTTTCTCCCTAAAGTCAAGCATATGCTTAGCCTTATTTTTTGGAATTCGATCAGTAGAATCATACTTACATAGAAAAGCAGAAATACCTTCATTTTCGAGAGAATTTGTGTTCGTTAAAGGTAAACTTGTTAAAAGAGAAAATAGAAAGTCGCCAGAGTGTTGAAAATTAAAAACTGGTATTGGCATTAAATTAATAGTAGGTTTGCGAGATCTACCCAATTGCCTGCTAACCAATAGCCTTTCATAAGGAATAATAACCTTCGAAATGTCATCAACTTTCATTATTATATCCGGGCTAGCGGTTGGAGCAACTTGTTTTTTTTCACGTTCTAAACCTGATAGAAAAACGGATTTAAAAATAGTCATTCTCTCATTAATTGGTAAAGTTTTTGAAGGAGATGAATCATCAGAAATACGCAATAAAGCTTCAGCTATAGCTTTCCTAACTTGATCACACCAAACAATTGCCAAATGATCAGTACTTGTCCATACTCCAGGCATTGAGGTTGTAAAAACAGTAAATCCATTTGATGGTGGTACTATTGAGGAAACAACTGCATAATCAGATGGTACAATTGTATCTAAATTCCCTCCAGCAATTGATATTAAGGCAACATTATCCAAGGGGTTTCTCCCTATTAAATCGTAAGAATAAGATTCTCGCCAATAGTCATTTATGCGATTATATATTTTAACTATATCCCAATCAAAGGTTGCAGCAGGTACAGCATGTGGGGTCGAAAGAGTAAGAATTGTATTAACAGACCCATGTTTATAATTTGGCAAGGTTAACATTGTTCTTGCAACTATTCCACCCATTGAATGACCCAATAAAATTACAGATTGTGGTTTTGGATGTGAATTTATTGAATTTTTTGAATAATATAAGGATAAAATAAATTTTACTGCGTCATTTAAATATTCTGCTTGATCTAGTAAAGTTTTACCATGAAAAGCGGTAAAATCTTCATTGAAATTTGCAGTGAAAAAGTCTAAATTTTTAACTTTTCCTTCACTTAGTAGAGGGTCATTATCTTTTTTCAATGAGTAATATTTTTCCGCAGCTTGTGCAGCTATTGCTCTTGTTTGTTTATAACTTCCAGCGTTTCCTGGTATGAACAAAACTGGAATTCCGTTCGGTTGCATTGAAGTGTCCAAACCATATTCTCTATACAAATGAAGAGAATATTTTGAAGCAAATCTAGTATGAGTTTCATCAAAACTGTTAAAAGATATGTAAGATTCTGCCATGTAAGGCAAAAGACATTCTTTTGGATCTGATCGTGAATTTAGGGATAAGAATACCGAAAAAAGGGAAAAGATGGAAAAGCCCATAAGAATTAAGGGAATATTGCATATGCAAAAGTGTTTGACATCAGCAGATATTTTATAGTAAGCAAATATATTGTGAAAAAATTTGGGAGAGTCATCATATTGTATTTGGAGTTTTTTGTGATTTGGCATGTCTGTGTTTTGACAAGTTTGTTCTTTTTCCGAATTCAGTGGAGGTTTTAATGGTGGAGATGAAGTAGGAGATAAATTTGGTTTTAAATTTGGTGTTGATGTAGAAGTTGAAGTTGAAGTTGAAGATGAATTTAGACTTTCATTGGAGTCATTTTTATTTGCATCCATTTTTTTTTTTGGATGGTTTATTATAATTTGTGATATAATAATTATTATGATTATTAGATTATTATATAATAGTTTAAAATATATAAATAAATTAAAATGTATATCACTAAATATAAAATACTATATTCACAGCCAATTTAAATTATTATAGCTTTATTGGTTTATAATAATTTATAATATTTATTTGTATAAAATTTTAAATTAGTGTGATTATAGTAAAATATAAATAGAAATAATTTTAATATAATCGGTAATATAAAATACTATTTCTATAAATCCAACTATTATATCAATATACTAAGTTCACAAACACTGAAAAATATAAATCACTAAGGAAAACAATATTGCATGTAATATTTTGTTTGTTTGTTTATTATCTATTACTGCGATAAGTTTTACTATAGTGATTACAAACTTAACGAGTGTTTATATCAAGTATTCGAATTAATAACTATTTCCCCTATAGTATTGATTTGTTTGTTTAGTTGTTTTAATTAATATATTCAATTATATTCTTATTTCACTTGTTTTTTCTTCCAATCTCTGAAAATAAAATGTAAACAAAGAATTCTGTAATCTAAGTGAGATCTGTTAGCATATAGGAGAGGAAAATAAAATGAATAATGTATTAAATAATAAATAATAAATAAATATTTTCCTTAAAAAATTAAAATCAATAAAATAAACAAAAGTAAACAAAGGTAAACAAATGTAAACAAATGTATGCTATCTTTTCCTTGAAAATAAAAGCAAAATAATAAAAAAATACTAAATCAATAGTAAAAAAAAGATAATAATAAGAGTAATAATTTTAATACAATATGAATAATAGAAAAAAATATCAATAACAATAAAAATAAAAATAATATTATCAATAATAATAAAAAAATAATAATAATAATATCAATAACAATAATAGTAAACAATAAATGACTATAAAAAAATTAATGCTTATATAACCGCTTATTTAAAAACAAGGGCATCATTAGTATTGCATAAACTGAGTTTTCTTTTATATGATTTCTACTATTAATAGAAATAATTTTTAATATTATCCTATTATTTTTTTAATATTATTATATTATTATTATTATTATTTATTTTTTTTTTTTTTTTTTTTTTTTTTTTTTTTTTTTTTTTTTTTTTTTTTTTTTTTTTTTTTTTTTTTTTTTTTTATATTTTTTTTTTTTTTTAAAATTTTTTTTTTTTTTTTTTTTTTTTTTTTTTTTTTTTTTTTTTTTTTTTTTTTTTTTTTTTTTTTTTTTTTTTTTTTTTGTATTATTTTTTTTTTCACTTTTTATTTTATTTATCGTTGTTTCAATATATTATTAT
>JAKTQT010000176.1:11252-21776 GCA_030579355.1 Botryozyma nematodophila | reverse complement strand
CAAAAAAAAAAAAAAAAATATTTCATATTTTTCTCATAAAAATTTGCGGCTTCAGCTCAATCAGTTTAGTTGATCGGTTTTTTCAGCGGTTGGTCAGTTGGTTCGTTGCCCAGTTATATATTAAATTTTTACTATTAACAACTGATTAAAAAAGTTATTAAATAAATTTTATAGTTAATTTAATTAATTAATTAGCAAATTAATTAAATTCAGTCGATTTTCGGTGATCAATTTTATCGTTTTCGACCTGTTTTTTTATATCTTATTATTCGCACGGTTTTACTATACGTGCGACTACGAACGTTTACTTGAGGTTATATACGATATATTATATACAACAAATATTACTTAGTATATAATATAATATAATACACAATAACTTTTGGTTTTACTATATAGGATTCTATGAAGAGCATTTTTGTAAGAGCATTTAAAATAATATTTTTAATATGCATAATAATAATAAGAGAAAACATTGGATATGCAGGATTCACAAGATTCGCGGTAGTGTATGCAGATAATAATGAAATTACTAGTAAAACATATGAAAATTATGGGGTTTTAGAAAATCGTCTAGTTAATGAATATGATATTGATGCTATTAGTAGTGAAAACTTTCTTAATGATAATCTAAATTCTATTGGCAACGTTGAAAAAATGAAAAATTTGTATTTAGACAGATTTACTTATCGGAGGACGGTCCGATCATTTTATATTCCAATTGATTTTATTGAAAATATGGCATATATAAATATTTCAGTTGGTTCAAATAAAGTGGTTAAAAAATTAATGATAAGTACTGGTTCATTTAATACCTGGTTATTTGAATGTGACAGTAGTAATAACAATGACGGTAATAACAATAACAATAACAATAATAACGATGCTTTATCAGCTGATTCTATATTTTGTGCTTTAGGTAATTCAACCACTTGGAAACAAAAAAATATTAATTACTTTGCTTCCTTTTATTCCTTAAATGTCACAGGAAAAGTCCTTTCTGATTACTATTCAATAAATAACTATTCAGTCCCTATGAATTTTGCTTTGGTTCCAAATAATGCAAGTTTTGGTAACTTTTCATTACAAATTGATGGAATGCTAGGTTTAGCTGCTTCTTATACAAATACTACCGCTTTATCAGAACATCCTATACTTTCAAGTTTAATTAATGAATTATATTATGAAAATCATATTTCTGCTCGTATATTTGGTATAGATTTGATTCCTCCATACTTGTCAAATGATTTAAATTCAAGCTCATTATCAATTGGCTCGTTTGACAGTAGTAGATACATCAATTCTTTAACTTATATTGATATGTATTCTGATATGTCCTTATGGGAATTTCAAATAGAAGATGTAATAGTGGGTTCTATTCCTTTAGGTTTACAATCGCGTGTTGGCATAATTGATACTGCTTCCCATAGTATTGTAATGCCTTTATATGATGCCTATTCAATAATAAGTGAAATAGAAGATGCCAAATTACAAAATGAGACGTTTTATGTTCCTTGTAACACCACCTTCACTTTAACTATAGTCATTGGTGGTTCTCAATGGCATATTTCTCGTGATTCATGGATTGATGAAGAAGTTGGTAATAATTTATGTAAAACAAAACTCTTTGGTTTAAAAACAACTAGAAATAATATATGGTTTCTAGGTTATCCTTTTTTATATAATGTTTACTGTGCTTTTGATATGGATGCCAACCAAATAGGTTTAGCTTCAAAAGTTTATACCCCAACTATCTCATCTTCCGCAACTCCTATATCAATCTCCACTTATTCACCATATTTATATACAATCCCATGGGCTTCTTCAAAATCTTCTGATTCTTCTGTACAAAATGCTAAAAGTTCTTCTGTCACATCAACTTCTTCATTATCTTATACTTATTTTTCTTTTGTTTTATTTTTTTGTTCTTTTCTTCCTTTAACCATAATGTATTTGTAGTTTGCTTTTGTTGCATTTTTTTGTTTGTTTTTTTGTTTGCTTTATTTTTTTTACTTTGTTCCTATCGTCATCATCATTATTCAATTCTAATTCCATTTTTTTTCTTTTTTTTCGTTTGGTTCATTGGTTACATCATTATTATAGAGTTATAGAATAATTAGGAATCGTATATTTATATGAAATCAAGTACTTATTTAATATACAAAAAGTCCAAATTGCAGTTAATAGAATTTTTTAATTTTATTTTATTTATGTTTGAAATTCAAGTTAATTAAAAGTATAATAGTTAAATATACTTAAGTTTAGTACTCATTTTGTTTTTATAAAAAAAAAAAAACAGAAATAAAAGAAAAAATAAAGGAAAAACGTAATTCAACTCTAAATCAAAAATATATTTCAATATAATTAACCTACCAATTAAACTGATTGTTGATACTCTTATGGATAAATCTTATTTCCTTTCCGCAATCCTTTTCTTTTATATCTAGATAAAGATTTGGCTAGTTTGTTCATGTTTTTTTCATATTTTTTTTGTTTTACACCTTTATTCTTTGTTTGAACATCATACTTTTCCATAAACCAGGAACCTTGTTCATCATATTTATCGAATTCGCATTCATCATAAACAGAAACATCATCATTAAGTAAAAATGCAGGAAAGTCTAAATCCCACATATCTAATGGAATTTCAGTTGAACCAAGATTAGTTAAATCACTATTAGTATTCTTTCCATCAAGATTTGAAACATTGTCATAAATCTCCGAAATCATACTATTACTATCAATTTGCGTTGACAAATTACCATTTGATAATTGCAAGATACTATTTTTAAACTCTTGGTATTCTTTATAATAACATAGACTTGTAATTGGTATATTCAACAACTCCGAAATTTTTATTTCAAACTCAAAATGATTATCCAAGACATTATTATTATTTATAGTTGCTAATCTATTGCTTTTCGAAAGTGCGAAAGAATTATAAAACTGTTTAAATAAATCAAATTCTGTTTGCCTAGATACTAAAATATTATTTTCATTTAAATCTAGAACTTCATAATCAATGCATTTTAAATTCAAGTCTTTATCTTCATTTGATATAAAATAGTTATAAAAAAATTTTATAAATAAAAAATTGTAAAATTTATTTATAACATTAACGGGATATCCCAAGAGAAAATGTACAAATGATAATTTAATTTTAGATGAAAGTATAGAGGTAGTATTAAACAGATTAGTTATAACAGGAGACTTATAATTTGCTAAGGAAGTATCTCTGCTCAAAGTAGAAAAAGAAAAGTTTCGTACCAGGTAAAAGTTGGAGTCAACATTTGCATAGACCAAGTCGTTTGGTTCTAGATGTGAGTTTATTTGAGATTCAATTTTAGCTTTTTGTCCCCAATCTAAGTTAATTTCAGAGTCCAAATATTCTGCATTCATATCCACAGAATTTTCAACACCGTTCCAAAACTTCATTTGAATTAACAAGTAAACCAATAAGAATAAACTAACAAATCTAGTATGAATGGTTAAGTACCAAAAACTTATTATAACTTTCAAAAATGAAAATAGATATATTATTAAAGTGAGCCAAAGTAAATAAGAGTGCGAATGAAAGTAAACAAAAATTTAAAACGGTTTTTGTATGTTTGTATAGGTTGAATACATTGCACTTTGTCAATAATGATTTTACATGCTTTGCACATTAGCTTTAAGCGTTTAGAACTATATCCACTATGCATTTTTTAATATTTATACATATATGGCTACATGTATATATATATACACTTGAGCATGTGCACATGTGTTTATTCATATATTCATACTATTATGTACCCATAAACTAAATTTATTAAGGAAACCGCTTGAATTTGAATGCGCAAAAAAAATAAAAAAACAATAGACAGTTTTAATCCTATTAATATTATTAAATATTTATATTGCTAGTGAAAATATTACAAGCCTTTCTATAGGAATATAATATAACAGCATGTTTTTAAACTTGTATCGTTTTTGACAACACTGAATTAGTTTTCAAGACAGGAAAAAAATCTAATCTTAGAACCATAATATTCATTGTAATTATAACATACACAATACACCTTGGCGTATAAATTTAATGTATAGGTCATATATTCTATAAAATATGACCTGTCGTTTTTCAAAGGTGTACATAAAAAAACATTTTATTATCTAGTTTTATCTAGAAACCAAGTAATCGTGTTAAATTTTAAAATAGACATCATTTATAGTTTATTTGCTGTGTTTGTTGTATCTAACTCCATCCACCATCCTTGTATTGCATTGCATAATTTGATATTTATGTAGTACAACTTACAAGTCTGATTGCCATTGAATTTACTACCGCAGTTTTTATGATAATGCAAAAATATAAACTATGTTTCACAAATAAATTTCTAACTTAATTCCGTGCATATTCCTCTTATTATCTACTAATTAAATCTTAAATTATACCGTGTCGTAACAGGCTGGATGTTGGTTTTATATACAATAGGATACACCAAATAAATTGTAGATGGTAGTATATAATAAATTGTTTAACTTATTTGATTTATTTGTACATTTATTAACTTATTAATTCATTAATTTTAAAATTAAACAAGATTTTAGTTTTGATTTTAACCGCAAGAACTATATTGGAATTGTGATTTAAATTATTACGAATGTTTGTAATGAAAGCTGTGAATTGAAATCGTTTATAAGTGATTTTATTTTTAAATATTGTTGCTTGATTAAGTAATACTTAGTTCAAGTAAATTAAATTCATCATTTCATTCATATACTTACTAATTCACATCTTAACTACAAAGTTATACACATTCGCATGAATTCTACACAAGATAACCTACTAAATGACGCATTTTCTGGTCTGTTGGATGAAAATCTAATACCGGATAATGCTCAATCAAATGTAGGAATATCTGAAATTAGTATAAAAAAAAACATACCCAATGTTAAAATTAAACAAGATGGTGGTGCTACAGGTTGTGGCGGAAAAGTATGGCCTGCCGGAGAATTACTATGTAAATATATTGCTGAAAAAGGAATTGGTACAGGCAGAAATGTCCTCGAACTAGGAAGTGGGACAGGATTAGTAGGGTATGTAGTTTAGCTTGAATACGATACAAATTTAATCTGCTGTATTTATTTATTGACCTATAGATTGGCTCTTGGATTATTAATAAAACATGGTGAATCCAATAATTATGAAAAGGAAAATAATAAAATATTCATTAGTGATCAACAATGTATGATAAAATTAATGCAAGAAAATATTGAAATAAATAATTTAGACGATATAGTAAAAGCTATTGAGCTTGATTGGGGAAGCAAGTTATCAGAGCATTTTACGAATTCACCTCCAGATATTATTTTAGCTGCAGATTGTGTATATTTTGAGCCAGCGTTTCCCTTACTAGAGGCTACTCTTGTTGATTTAGTGAAGGTATATCAAGAAAAACATAAAGATGGCAGTTATCCATTAATCTTGATGTCATATAAAAAAAGAAGGAGAGCAGATATAAGATTTTTTAAACAAGTTAAAAAAGTCTTTTTGGTGCAAGAATTGAATGACTACAGCGAATATTCCCACTATAAAAGAGAAAGTGTGTATTTGTACAGGTTTATCCCAAAATGGGTATAATGGTTTAATGTGTATGTAAAAATTAAATAAAAAAATGTTTAAAAAATGTATAAAAAATGTATAAAAAATGTATAAACAATGTATAAGTTACTAAAAACATGTAAATAAATATTATCTATAATGTTCCCGATTGAATCATTGCAGCCTTCTCTACCTTTTCTGCCCAATCGTCTACAATGATTTGTTCTCGTTCTAAAGCTAACTCTAAAGGATCAGATTCAAAAACTGCACCAAAAAAACAAGCCTCCTCAGCAGCAATTCTCTTTTCAATTTCCTGTGACATTCGTAATTTATAAAATTCAAATCTTGCAATATCATACGCTTCTGATATATTTTTAATATTTTTGACATTATTTTTTAACCATAAAGTACGATGAACAACACTTTCTCCATCTAGTTGTTTTCTATCTTGTCTTATGGTTGACCAATCCATACGATTAAAATCGTCACCCATTGATTCAATTAAAATTTTAGGCCTTGCAAGTTCCCATGGATGTTCTTTGTAAAACCTATCTCTTATTTTGTCTTCTTCATAAATAATTTTTGGTGGTTTATATAATTTTTTCTCAAAATTATTTTTCTTTAAATTTTTATTTTTTGAACTTTTGCTGTTATTCATTAATTTATTTTTTAATTCGGATATTCTTTCATATTGTATTGTATTCACTGTTTTTAATAAAGAAGCATGTGTAGGTGGATTTTTCACTACTGAATCAAACCAACCAGGTCGTTTCGATACATAACCATGTTTCATTAATTGGGCTGTATCCTCTATTATTTTCAACGCTCGTGTATCTCTAGGCATTTTAAATGAGTCTTATATATTATTATATATTTAAATTTTATTTTTTAGTTTTCTAAATTGTTAAATGTTGATCTGTTTAATTTTTTTTCTAAGAAAGTTCTGCGATTCAGTCCTGTAAATTTTCGTTATAAAACCCTTGCTTTTTAGAAATATGCGACCCTGTATAAATTATTTTTTTAACATACAGATTTTAAAAATTACAGCTATATAGGCAAATTTATAATAAATCAAATAGCATTTAGAACAGCTAATTGAAGAGTAATTGAGATCTGGTTTTGATTTTAGCAGGTTTTGTTTATTATTTTTTATTATAGAGAGTTTGGCATCTAATTGGAGCTTCTGGCATATTTAATCATACTAAACGAGCATATTAAGGCATAGCGAAGCATATTTAAGCATAAAATTACACACTAAACCATATTTCGAAGCATCATTCACTTTAAAAAAATTCTACGCATAATACAAACAATAAATTAATAGTTGGTCTAATCCCAAGACAACTAGTGAGAACTGAAATAACTAGGTCACGATAGAAATGAAAACTAAGAAAATTTTAAAAGTTTTAATTAAATTAAAAAAACAAAATAGATTGCACACAATAAATGAAAAAAATGATTGCTTACTATGTTTAGATATTTTTTCTGTTTCTGGTTGTAAAAGATTTTATTCTTTGCATGAAAAAAAAAATTTTGAAGAGGAAAGTACCAACAATTGGCTAAGGGAGGTATCTTTGAAAGATATCGAGGTTCTTTTACATAAAAAAAAAAAAGAAATTTTAAAATTGGATTCAAAATCTTTAGCTGAAATTCCGGATACAGCAAAAAAATTTAAATTAATTTTAAATGAACAACAAAAGGTACAATCTTTGAAGAAAAACATTTACCAATCTTTGTACTCGAATAAATCTACTCCAATTAAATCTAATATAGAGGAAAGACTATGGAATGAAGATTCTTTAGATATAAAATATTTAAATACCGATAATTTATCTTCTATGGGTTGGAAAGAGTATTATGATTTTACAAGACTTGTATCAAAATTTTCTTCCAAAGATAATTCTAATAATGCTAATTTAATTTCGGGAGACAATTCTATGCAACTTTTACCGTCTGGTTCTGAGAATATTACTACAACAACAAAAACAAAAACAAAAACAGTTATATCAACAGAAAAAACTAAAACTACAACTATAAATGAAAACAATACTAACCTTGGTATAAAAGCAACAAACTTTGACTCAAACTTATTGAAAAACCCAGCAAATATTAATGAATTTTTGTCTGCTATAGAACTATATTATTCATATCTAAGAGATTTATGTCTTGAATCTATATATAAAAAAAAATCGTTTTCAACTTTTTCTCCATTATCACTCGAGATACAATTCACAAGAAAAATTCGTCTTCATACCCCTAGAAATACACTTATTAAAGAGTTTCCACTGTTGTATGAAAATATTTCAAGTATTAATACACTTTCAAATAATTCAATTATTCTTCTTTTAGAAGATTATATAAACTTACTACCATTTCCCAAAATGTTTACACGTTGAACCAAAAAACTTGGAGCAATTAATATTTCGAATTATGAATTTAAAGTCAATTCCATTAAAGAAATCAAAATACATTTTTTTATTTTTCCAAGATTTGTTTGAGTCAAAACTTCCATTGAACCCTATTGAATGGTTTTTTTATATTAATTCAAAACTAATATATTCAGGTGATCCAGCAAAGAAATCATTTTTTATCCAAACTATTGAACAAATGGTAGATTTATTAAATTATGTAAATCAATCACATTTAAAAACAATTAGTCTACAAAGCAACAATAATGACGAAGGATATAATTCACTAAAAATTGAAAATAGTTTAATTGATTCAAATCATCAGTTTCTTGAAATGGCGATAATATCGTTAATTTCACTTGGTCTAAAATCTAATCATATAGATGAGTCTCGAAAATTAGCTTTAATATTAGAAAATATTTATAAATTAAAATTAAATATTAAAAAAAATAATCAAGTTAATAAGAGTACTCGTAAAATTATTAGAAATGAAGAACTTAGGCTACAAATAATAAAACCAGTTCAAAGTAAAAAACTGGATCGATCAATTTTTATTATATTAAGTCGACTGTATTGTAGAATACAACGACCTGACTTGATCCAAAGTTTATATAAAAGATTAGTTCAAGATCAAACTGATTTCATAGACATTTTTATCATTAATTCTTATACGAATGCTTTAATACAATCAGGAGATGTACAAACGGCTGAGGATATTATCGAATATTTTGAACAGCAACAATTAAAGAATCCAAATTATTATTTTACAACTTCTATAGAGATTCAGCACAAGTTGCGTCGTCGATTAGCTATGATTAATGAAATGAAGCAATTTCTGATTAAAAATAATGAAAATTTTACAAACGTAGTAGGATTGATATCGGTTACACCAAATGAAGACACATATAGACCTCTTTTAAGATATTATTTAAAAAATCCAAAGAGTTTAAAATTTTTCACAATAGTTAAGCGGATGGAGAAGAATAACATTATTATTTCAAGATCGACCGGTATATTAATTCTAAAGGGGTTTATTAGACAAGTTGAATTCAATTATTATGGATGGCAAGCAGGAGCATTTAAAAGCTTTATTAATTCTTATATTTCAAACGCAGAAAAACGACAAAACAGCTTGTATGAGAAGATATTAGTAGGTAAAGAAAAGTCTGATAAAGATTTAAATCAGGGAGAATTGAAAGCAGGCATAGGGAAAAAGAGTATACAAGTAAATAATTTGGATGGAAAACTTTTTTCAATTTCTCTGCCATTTTTAATATATTCATTGTTGGCGGCTAACGTATGCGTTAGAAGTGCTGATTATAATAAGTATATTTGGGATAAGCTGTATAATTTGTATCATATGGAACGGAAGAATGCATCAGTTGAAATTCTATCTCGGCGGGAACTGATGAAAAGAATATTAAAATTGCACACTTCAATGTCGAGAGATCGAAGAAATTAAGGTGGATTCATTCATACTCATAAAGATAATAAAATTAAGATATAAAGACTAAATTTTTGTCTTTATAATAACGAACGTTACGATTGTGCTTTTTTTTTAAGAATTTTTTTTGAATTTTTTTCGCATTTTTGCATTTTTTTGCATTTATAAATTATTAATTATTGTTTTTTTATTTAATACGTACTGTTTATTATTTATTATTCATTATATATAGTTTCTTAATTATTAATTATCATATATGTACAGTAACAAAATTAGTTACTTATCATAATTCTTTTGATTCATAAATAACTTAATAGATTTATTATCTATTATAAAGTGTAATATGACAGTTATTTATCGTTACCTTTTGATTTTACTTTAGTGTCATTAATTTTTTCAACTAAGCTAGATTTCGCTTCTAAATCATCACCCATTTTAAATAACTTTATTGCCTTTTCAACATATTTTTGCTGTGCTAAGAGTTCTTCTACACGACCTAATTTTTTTGGATCTTTTCTCAATGCAATTTTAAAATCATCAACTTTTACTTTTGCACGGTTTGATATTTTTGTAATTTTTGCCGCATCATAACACTGCAAGTTAGCAATGACATTGAATGATGCCATACGATATAATAAAACAACATTGGAGAATATAGTATAACAATTTAATAATTTTATAAAGGAACATTAAAACAAGACATAATAAAAAAACTTACCATATCTACTAAATATCCCTGTAAAATATCCTCCAAAACCGCTACAGATTCGGGATCAGGATTCTGGACATCTCCATGAGCAAACATTAACAGACGAACTTAAGTTAGTAAACAATAGAAAGCATGCTGGTAAGCTACCAAGCCACAATATAATACAAAATAAAAAATAACTCACTTTCGTCTGAAAATAAACTTTGAGCCTTACGTTTTCTTGTCCCACTCAAGTTGAATTATACATTAAATTGAACACAAAATACGTCAAAAAAAAAAAAAAAAAAAAAAAAAAAAAAAAAAAAAAAAAAAAAAAAAAAAAAAAAAAAAAAAAAAAAAAAAAAAAAAAAAAAAAAAAAAAAAAAAAAATCAAAAAAAT